>PVIH01006144.1:0-114643 GCA_004025045.1 Sigmodon hispidus | reverse complement strand
ACACTGCTCCATGATTTGAAGGCCAGCATCCACACTGCTCCATGATTTGAAGGCCACCATCTACACTGCTCCATGATTTGAAGGCCAGCATCCACACTGCTCCATGATTTGAAGGCCAGCATCCACACTGCTCCATGATTTGAAGGCCACCATCTACACTGCTCCATGATTTGAAGGCCACCATCTACACTGCTCCATGATTTGCACTCTCATTTCCAACATGAACAATTTAATCCTATATTTCAGAGTTTTTCACCATTCACATAGAAGATGTTCTCAACCCTAGCCCATAGTGGCCCCTTCTTTCCTTTATGCTGCCTACAAAACTCATTCCTAGCTTTGATATTGTAGTTCTTTGTGCTTCCAAAGTAATAAAAATCCCCCCTTGTAGCTATAAGCACTTTTTCATTACTTCAGAGTGAATTCTAAACAACACTCAATAGAAGTAACAGCTAATACAGTTCTGTCCGCTCACTATGGGAAGCCGGAACCCAGAGTCTAGCTCCTTCCACCGCCATCTGCCTTGCTTTCTCTGCTCTTCAGTTCTGTCATTTAGGAGGGATAACCATCTATACCATCTATTTTTCTATTTTAGTCCTAAGGATTAAATCACACAAAACCCAGCCTCAGCTTAGCATGCCGCACGCAGTGAACGGGCATTGCTGTTGTATCATTGAAGGGTCACAGCAAACCTCCATCCTAAGTCTTTCAAGCCTGAAACTGAAGCCCAGAGAAGTCACTGCACCAACTGGAAATCTCCCAGCGATGCCTGCTGGTGCCCTTTTCCTCGTGAATGGGAGTCAGCCTGCTGGAGACAAAGCTCTGGTGGCCTCTTGGGGAGAGGAACTCCAGCAAGCCTCCACCCCGCCTGCAGCTCTCTCTCCAAGGTGCCTGAGGAGTCTAGCTCTTCAGAAGCTCTACACACAATGAGGGGCCACTTCTGCTGTAGGCAGCAGTACCCTGGTTCCCTTTCAGGTACTGGACTGTGCCAGTTTCACAAGCTGATTGTTGGCAGGCCCTGTGGTCTCTGTTTCTAGAGACTGAATGGCCGGTGAAAGGGATCCATTGTCTGGCCTCTGAATGAAGAATACCCCATTTAGAGAAAGAATTTAGCTGGTTTCTCACAGAGAAAGAAGACAGCTGCAATGGAGAGAGAACAATGCTGACCATTCACCAGGTTTTTACTTAACATCAAAGCCCAGTGGCCAACCAGGTTAAGGGCCACACGGCACAGAACAAGCCCAGGCCACACCCGTATGCAGAACGGGACACTTCAGAAGAAGAGTTGCGTACCAGTCCCAAACCGCCACAGTCTACCTCGGCCAATTTAACATCGGGAAATTGGGAGGAGACAGGCTCAAGATTCTACCATCAGCCTCAATAGAACTATGTTGGGTCCTCAGTCTGTTATCAGGCCCCCAAGATGTGCCTGCGCACGGATAAGCGAGGCGTCTGACAACACAGACACTGTGGTCTTGTCGCCAGGATTCTGATTTCATGGGAACAGCCCACAGTCTGGACGCTGGGGCTGTTTCAAAACTCATCAGGTGATTTTCAGCTGTAGCCAAGGCAGAGAGGCATTGAGTCCAGGGGCAAGACGTGTGCTTTGTCCACAGCTACATCCAGAACAGAATGCTAAAGCTGACATATATTTGCCACCAATAAATATTGGAGTCAAGGAGTTTCTGGACTGCTCCGAGAAAGCCCATCAGTCCCTGATCAGCATCCCCCCCCCCACCATGACAGCTATGTATCCTTTTATTAGCTATTGGAACTGGGCAAGGGGGTTTCGGGGTTTTGTTGTTGTTGGATGTTTTTGCTTTGTTATAAGAGTTGTCTCCTTTAAATTCTTTTTCAAAAACCACTGAACCATGAGGCTTCTCAAATTCTTTCCAATTTGAAAGCACTGATTCCAAGATCATAAATCTCTTCTGGCTCTTTGAGAGCCATGGTGTTTCTCTGATAGCTAATCAGAACCAGCAAGTTCTGGGAAGGGCGCTCTGAAGATTACTCACAAACCAAAGGCTTTGTTCATAGGTTTAGGTCCTTTTAGGGTCCCCAAGCTGAGGCCTCCACTTAGCTGTTCATGCTCCCAGAATGACACCCATATGTCACTTTCTCTATTGAGCTACCCTCATTCCCTTTGCAAACCCAACCATTGCCCCAGGTTCCTGGTACTTATTAGTTAGTAGCTTCCAAGTCGGTCTGTCTACTGTGCTCCACATCCGTATTCCATACCCTGCTGTCTAACTGCCTGCTGGATAGCTGCACCTCCATTTCCCTTAGGCACCTCAAATTCAAACTGTCCTAAAAATGAACTCATTAGCTCTCCACACCCAAACCTGCTCCTCCTCTCTCCTTCTCTCCTCCCTATCCGGATGAGCAGCATCACAACCACCCAGTTGCCCAAGCTGGGAAACTCCAGAAGCATCCTTGCCCTCTCCCTTGCCTCATGCCCCACCCTCCAGCAGCCTTGGGAGCAGCACCTTGGTTTCATCTTCCCTTTTGCTTTATGGTTTCTCTATCAGAGAATCTAAAAATGTCACAGGAAAGCAAGTCTGTGTCCTTTAGCAGGACAATGAGATCGTTCACTAGGTCTCTCTCTCTCTCTCTCTCTCTCTCTCTCTCTCTCTCTCTGTCTCTCTCTCTCTCTCTCTCTCTCTCTCTCTCACACACACACACACACACACATACAACCCTACTTCAAGTTCATCTCTGACCCTCCCTCTCATACTTCTTTCAGAGGCATTGGCAATGGAGCATGTCCTATTTTTGACAGCTCCTGACCCAATGCCTAAACATACAAGTTTTTTGGTTTGGTTTGGGTATTTTTGTTTGTTTGTTTTAGTTTTTGCTTTTGTTTTGCCTTTTGTGTGTTGCTATTCCACCTAAAATATCTTTCTGACCTCTATGTGGCTGCCATCTGCTTGTTTTTCACATTCAAACAACCCAAATCTTCAGCTCTTGGCCTCACTCTTCATAGCACATGTTTGATCACAGAGTTCCTCGCACAATGAATAGCATTTGTTTTATGCCGGACACTTTCTAAGCATCTATTATCTTGTCACTTATTTGCTGCCCCCTAAAAGCATATATTTGGATACCTTGTCATCTTAAACAAGAACCCTGTAACCATGTTTTGTTTTGTTTTTTTTAAACTGAGGACTCTTCAAACAAAAACTTACCCCAAATTGTTGTACCAAAAATAAAAGTTTGGGGGCTTGAGAGATTACTCATTGGTTATATCTCTTGTAGAAGACCAAAATTCCATTCTCAACACATGCATTAATGTCTCTAACTCCAGATGCAGAAAATCAAAAACCCTCTTCTGGCCTCTTCATGCACTGTACCTACATATGCCTGTAAACGAATACATATATACACATAATTGAAATTTTTACATTTTTGAAAAAACATATAAACTGATGACAGAAGTTGGAAGAAACAGATGTCTTATGTCAATGATTGTCCAAGCATTGCCTTCAAGTTAAGAAGGGCTCCTCAGTACTCCAAAGGGAAGATTACTGAGCAGTGTCCAGATACCTTTTAGCTGTCATGTTGTTGTTTGACTGGCAACATGGTTTTCTTACTCAGTGCAGTTAAGAAAAGCCAGAACCATGTCCAGCCCAGCATATCTGGTGACTGAGGAGTGCCATGTCCCTTCCAGATGCCTGAAGGTTATCCAGTGAAAAATTCCATAGGATCAATGTCTTAAGCAGAGTTTGCAAAGTGTAATGTCACCTTTCAATGCCAGGGCTTTCCTCTAGCCAAAACCACACTTGAGCAATCATCCTTTGCTTTGGGACAGTTTTGTTCCTAGCACCATGAGAGAGTCAGATGACATTTCTGATGTCAATGTCCTCATTGCCAACACCTTCTCTCCTGCCTTATCTACCTCTTCTTTCAAATTAGCCATGGTTTAAAGGGGTAGGGAAATATGTTAACATTGTACCTAATATTAAACAAGTAAACTGGGCTGATGGTGCCCATTTTCCCAGCTACTTGGGAGGCTGAAGCAAGAAGATCCAAACCTGGAGGTCCGCCTGAGCTACATAGTGTTCAGTGTGAACCTGCCTGAGCATCTTAGTGAGACCATGTTTCAAAGTGGAAAGAAAAGACAGAGGATATTACTCAATGGTATAGATCTTGCTTTGTATGTACAAAACCTTCACTTTTGGAGGGGAGTGCTTTCCTCTTAATGAAATGACTATTCTATATGGCATGGATGTCTGTGTGGCTCTTAGAAGGTCTCTTCACATTTTCTTCATTCATTTAATATTTAATAAGCTCTTGTTATATTGCAAAAAAAAAAAAATCTGTGCTGGCTGCTAAGACCAAAAGATGGAGAAACATGGTTCACATCCTCAAGGCACAGTAATATTCTCATCTGATGGCCCACGATGATGGTATCCACCAAATGAACATACTGCTATGGTTTAAACTTTAGATGTCTCCCTAATACAGTATTCCTAACTCAATGGAAGAGATGTCTACACATATTTACTCCCTGTCACACACACTCCATCCCGACGTTAGGAACTATAGAGAAACACGGAAGTGTCCTGGTTCCTCCTACACTTGTGGAGAGGGGAATGGATAGGAATGGTTAAGTCTTGGGGAATGAACAACTAAACCAGTAAGCCATCTGTTTGCATTTTATTACAGCCCTGGAAACATGACTAACACACAAAGAATTCGACTCTGCCTTCAGGAGAAGCAATGGTGGCATGGGAGCCAATTACCTAAGCATCGATTAAAGGAGGTTCCTTGTCCCTATCTCCATAACTAAGGAGGTGGACTGGGGGAAGGTATGCCGGCCAGGTGCAAAGGCCAGGAGACACAAGAATCCAGAGAGTCTGGACCTGTGGACCTTCTGTAAGGCTACAATATGTGTGTGCTTGTGAGGAAGAGTGGGATGGCAGCTGAATCTGAAAAGGAAGCTCAGCACACAAATTACTTCAAATGTTTATCTTAGTTTGCTTTCTATTGCTGTGATAAAAACAGCATGACCAAAGGCAAGTTGAGAAGGAAAGAATTTACTTGGCTTACACGTTCTGATCACCAACCATCATGAAGAAAAGCCAAGGCAGTATTCTCAAGGCAGAGCGGAAGCAGAGGCCATAGGAGAATGCCGCCTAATTGTCTTGCTTCTCCTGATTTTCTCAGCCTATTTTTTTTTTTTGCACACCCCAGGACTACTTGCCCAAGAGTGGTACTACCCTCAGATACTGGACTCTTCTACATTCATCATTAATCAAGAAAATGCACCACAGGCTTGCCTATAGGCTAATATAGTAGGGGCATTTTTTTTTTAACTAATGTTCCATCTTCTCAGATGATCCCAAATTATGTCAAGTTGACCCCAGCCACTGTTCCTTCCCCAAAAAACTAATCAGAACAATGCTTGAATATGATAGTAGAAATTTATAGTTAGGTTTAATAATGTATTTTACCACAGCTATATGCGGTAATAAGTCAACCTCCTGCACAAAGAAAGAAAGAAGTCAAGAACATTGAATAATTTCCTTTTGTCAGACATTGCTGGAAAGTGCTTCACATAGAGAAGACCATTTAATAGTTTCAACAGCTCATATACCTGAGGAAACTGAGGCACAGAGAACGTAAGTACTTTCCAAAGGTCCTGCTATGAGGTGCTCATTTGGGTTTCCAACCTTGAGAACAAACAGCTAGACCCTACCCACAGTGTACCTTGGGAACTATGCTTTCAATGCAGGAGCTGTGGTGGACCTTTAAGAGCCACAATGTAATGCTAATAAACAAAGATAAGAAGGGGGGTGCCGGCTAGGAAGAGGTTAGGGACACAGCTAGGTGGTGGTGGTGGTGGTGGTGGTGGTGGTGGTGGCATGGTTTTCTGACCATGCTGTGACAAAATGCCTAACAAGAGCAATTTAAGGGCAGAAAGGTTTATTTTTGCCTCAAAGTTTGAGGAAAACTGTGTCTATTGAGGTCAGGAAGTCGTAACAGGAGGAGCTTGAGGCAGCTGGTCACATGGGTTCTATAAGTAAAACAGAGACAGGTGAACACTTGTGCTCAGCTGCTCCCTTTCTCCTCTTTATTCATTCCCAGAGGATAGACTCATACCACCAACACGGTGGGAGGTGGGCGGGAACTGTTTTTCCTTTTCAGTGAAACACCATTACAGATACATTCAGAGGTATTTGCATGCTTATTCTAAATGTCAGGAAGTTAAGGGTCAAGATTAACTGTCATATCTACTGTGTGTAAGGCTCTGTGTTAAGGCCCTAGGACCAAGACAAACAAACACCAGTGACAGACTGCTTTATTCTTAGCTCTGTTGTGTCTTTAGAACAGAAGATGGTGGGCTAATAAGGACATGGAAATGGGAGGGGGGAGATGGAGAAGTCCAGAGGTGGAGTCAAGGACAAAAGGCTCAGCCACTGCTTTGTTCCTATGCTCAAGTCCAAGGTCCCATGTCCCACAAAAAACCAAAAACAAACAAACCAAAAAGCCCACCACTTTGACCGAAGGCAGAAGCAAGTGGACCAAGCCCAGAATTCTGAGTGAGATGCAAACACACCATTCAAGGAGGGACAAGTGAATGAGCTGACCAGAAGCCCAGATCAAAAACAAGAGCAAGCAGCCTCCTCCACCAGCCAGAGATGACAGCTAGGAAGCAGGACCAGGAAGCTCTAGGCAGGAAGAGCTCCGACAGCAGCCCATGTTGATCACTGGTTGATCACTAGCTAATATGATTAGAGGATGCTGCCTGAGTCTGTCTATATGACCACTTTACCAGTGCATCTTGAAGCCTTCTGCATTCTAAAGAATAGTCACTCTAACATTCAGAAACATGTCCCCAGTTGCCTTATTGGCTGTTAAATTTTTGTCCACAAGGGTCAGTGAGATGGCTCAGTAGGTCAAGGTATCTGCTGCCATGCCTGATGATAGAGGTTCGATCCCCAGAACCCGAACAATAGGAGAGAGCCCACTAGTAAACTTGTCCTATAGCCTCTACACTGGCCTGGTGAGATGTAGATGCCCCACACATAAAATAAATAAAATACAAAAAACTTGACTGTTGATAAAGAGATGCTATTTCTTGGCTCTCTGATACTCATTCCTGGAGCCCTAGGCTTCCCATAAGCCAGAAATTAAAGGTTGATGTTCAAGCAGGAAAAGTTCCTGAATCCCCAGGGTAAGTTCTGATTGCTCAATGTTACACAGGTAGTATTTAGTAAATATTTTAGATATCATCCCTGCTTGCAAAAATAATTCTGCAGCTGAGTTTGACATCATATGAAATTAATGATATAATTACTATATTATCTTTCTATCCACCCAGTACAGTGAAAATACCTATAGAGAGGCCACAAAGTCCATACTGTGTCCCAAGAGCCAAAGCCTAACAGAACAAAATCTTTAGCATGGGTCTTTGCAGAGTTCGTGGTTTTAGCCTCATGGTGGAAAGCCCTATGCTCTACTGAACACCATATAATGCAAAGACTAAGGAAAGCTAATGTGTTTAGCTCATTATACCATGCTCAGAGGTAAACAGTTGGTCAGAATCTATCAGGGAAATAGCTAAGAATCTAAGCAAAAGAGAATTTGTGAATAGTAAGTTTTGCTTATAGAATTCTACTTTACTATTCATATGTAGCACAAAAACTAGGATTCCTACACCTGGGGTCAAGCAAATGGGTTCTATATTCCAAATGCAATACCTACAAGAGTCCACCAAACTAAGCACTATAGTAATGGTAGGTAGATGCTGCAGATCATGAAGGCTGAACTGGCATAGAAGGGGTTAAGTGTGTAGCTTGCTCCTGTTTTGTTTTTTCAGTGTGCAATGTACCTTCTAATCCTCCTGGTTTCATTCCTTACCAGCCAGCAAGCATTGTCGTCTGAGCCCATACACTCCTCTCTTAAGCTTTCTTTACAGTCCCTCAGGTTCAGAAATAGCAGACTAGAGTATTATGTTCACCCTCAGCATTCCCCTAAAGTGCAGCAAAGGATCGCTTGTCCCTGACCACAGGGGCTGAGAGCTGACAAAGTAAATTCACAGCCTAGAATGCTAATCCATCATTCAGCCAAAACTATAAAATATTTTCCCAGCATTAATCCGGATTCCCACAGTAGGACTGTGGGAGCTGGGGTGGCCTAAATTTTGTAGACAAATGGCAGACAGGAGCTGCCTACCTGTTGAGCAAAAAAATAAGATGACAGGACAACGTACATTAGATAGAGGTGATGTGTGGAGGCTGCCTCAAGTCACCAAGGGGTCAAATCCATACGGTGCTCAGAGTCTGGAACATCACTCAGCAGTGTCTCCTTTTAAATGCTTAATTTTTGCTGGTTTATATAAGAGCCACCACAGCCATGGCTGTGTTTTCCTCATGCATCAGTGCCTGACTAGTTTTTTTTATCTTCACAGAAGTGGGGTTTGTCATCACCTGTACAGTACTGATAAGGAAAGTGAGGTAATTATAGGAAGTGCAATCTGCTGCCTGAGACCACACTGCTAGAAAGAGATGGAACAGGTTTCCAGCTCTAACCTCTCCCCCATAGAGATTAGCCCTCTGCCCTCTGGGAAGGAAGGAAGACAAATCCCTGACTTCCCACTAGGTAAAGCCCAGTAGTGCATGGTGACCCATTCTGTGGTTTCTAGAGGCTGTCCCAGAGACATGCCTGGTAAAAAAGCTACTTGTGGATCATGAAGCATGGAGTCCTTAAAGTTCCCTGTGCCCCCAAATTATTAAGTGAAAGATAAAGTGTTCCAGAATCTCAAAGGTGGGGGGACTGACATGAATGGAGGGGTGTTTTCTCAGAAAGGGGGTCCATTGACAGTGGGTAAGGAAATGGACTTTGAAGTAAGGGAGACAAACGGGGAGAACATCGCAAACCAAAAACTGCATTTCAGAAGCCTCGACTCCCACACCACCCACCTGTTTACAGGAAGGAGAGGAAAAGGATCAGTCTCCTGCCTCCTTGTATCTACTGCTAAGACCTAAGGGCCAGCCATATAAGACTGACCACAGTCCACACCAAATCTCCATAGGAATTCTTATGTAGGCATCATTACCCAGGATGCTAGGAAAAGAGCCTTGGGTTGACCACCACAGTGTAAAGAATTTGGCTCTTGCCAGGATCCCAAGAGACCAGGGTGGATGTGCACAGGTGCTCAGATCAAAAGAAGCTAGCCCTCTGCACCTTTGAATCTAGGTTGTTATACAATAGAAACATACACAGCTCTGTGGGGGTTCAGCTTTCACAGGATCCTTTAATCACTCCAAGCTCACACTCAAACCCAATCCACTTATTCATTTGAATTCTAGAATTTCTCCCACGAGAGCGCCACCTCAGAAATCTCTAGACAAATCCTTGGCTCTGTTTAAGATGAGTCACTGAGACAATCCAAGGAGCTCTTTGGGGTTGGGCCAGGCCTGTCCTCAGTCAGGCAGGTACAGGGTGACTGTCCTGGGGCTAAAGCAAGTGAAGAAATGGAAGGGGTCAGAGAGAAGAGGGTGGAAGTACCTGCTGAGGGCACTGGAGCATCAAAGCATGGGGCTTCAGGGTGCTCATTAGTAATAATTGGTGAACAAGACGCCACGGGATTTTCTTAAAAAGGTAGGACTAACAAGATCCCTGTTTCTTCATATCTTTGAATAGTTTCAAATACATTTCTAGACACTAAGCTGCCAAGAATGTTATCCATTATCTTGGTCATGACTCTTCTGACACAGTGACAGACATCCAACTCAATGAGCTGTGAAAAACAGAGTAAGGGGATTATTGGCTCAACTCACTGAAGACTCAAGAAAATTCAGACATAGCTGGGTTGAGAATCAAATGATCAACAGGACTTAGTTTCACTTCTGAGCAGTCTTCGAATACATGACACATCCCCAGCAACCCCAGAAAGCCTGTCCAACCTTGGACACATGGCATGACATTGTCGGTATAATGTTCATACTCAAGAAACATGCAAATGAACAATCCTCCCGCATCCCCCCCCCCAAGTCACATTTTAAGTAAGTTTCCAATGTTTTGTTAAGCTGCATTCATAGTTCTCCTTGACCTCATATGGCCTATAGGCTGGGGTTGGACATAGCTGTCTGTACCTTCCCAGCTTCAAATTCAGAAGAAAGAGAAAAATCTTTATAATTACTTAAAAAAAAAAAAATCTCAAGATTGTTCTCATAATCTGGTAGCTAAATTTTAAACAAGTCAAAAAGTCACTATTGTCATGATGTTACCATAGTTTCAGGGGAGGGGAAATAGCCCCCCAGATCTCATAGGGCACATGTCACATTACATTGTAAGAAGGGCATAGTCAGGTGGGTAACACATAATGTTTGCTGTGGCTTAGGAGAAGTACAGCCTCCTGGTGCCTGGCAACCATGGTCCAGTCTGAGAAGTCCTGCACTATTACAACTCTAGGCTTCTGCTTGTTTGACTGTTTGCTTCCTACTATGTGAAGTGACCAAAGACACCACATATAACACTTCTAATATGAATGCCTCCTCTGCCTGTACATAAGTAAAGAAGAAAAGGCTGTCCTCTAAGTATTGTTCTATTCCAGTCACTATTTGCAGAGTGGCAAACAAACAGAGAAGCATAGTCTCCAAGGTGAGGATAAAATTACAAACCAGAGGACACGGACTCAGTGTGCTGAAGCTTTGGTCCAACAAGGTAGAATACTTTCATGGAGTAACTGTCTCTATGTGTGCAATGACAGAGAGAAGAAAGAAGCCACAAGACTTAAAGCAGGTCTGTTTGCCAAGACCAGAGACTTGGAGAAGTACTGAAGATCCACTGACACTTTCCCATTAGAGTTTGCAGCAGCAGACCCCGCCTACCCACACACCCTACCCCACTTCCTGGCCTTACTTTTCCCCATAGATTTTTCTTCATTTGCTATAACATATTTTATGAACTTCTACCTCCTCATGGTTCATTTGTCCCTTCAGAATCTTAGTCCAGGGGAGCAGAAACGTGTACCATTTGTTCACCATATGTCCTACCAACTAGGCAAATGCCTTTCACAATTAGCATCCCAAAAATATCTGTTAGGTGGGGGAGGGTGTCCCAGGTAGGGGTACCATGAGCAAAGAAACTGAGGGGACATCATGTGGAAGACCCAGGAACTGAAGGAAGTCCAGTGGTGTTGGAACACAGAAGGCAGATAGAAGGGAACAATTCCTTCCCCAATTCATATTACACCATTCTAGACATAAAGCACACTTATTCTGAGAACTCAAAGGTTATAGTGTATCAATAGTCTTCAATCAGTAACAACTTTGTATGAAAATGTAGTCAAATATACTTATGTGAAGTTATAGGATGAGGCCCTTATGGTGTCAGTGCCCTTATAAACAGAGATCGACATTGTTCTCCATCCCTCGCTCATGCATTCCTCCCCCTTATAAATAGAGATCAATGTTCTCCATCCCTCCATCCCTCGCTCACCCACTCCTCCCTCTATCCTCATCACTTTATTGCTCTCCAACTTACCTCTCTTTGCACATTAACTTTCTACTTACATTCAACAGATTGTTTCCTAAAGGAAAATATTCCCCAAGAATCACCAAGGCCAAACTGGGACATTATTCCTAAAAAAAGAGATGTCCTCGTCATCTCAGAATCCATGTCTATGCTCAGTGAAAGCTCTCATGGTCTCTGAGGTATATACCCCTCCAGGACACCTCCAGTCCAGAAAGCTACAGAAGCCTGGTTCCTTAGCCCAGAAAAGTAACTTCTCTCTCTCTCTCTCTCCCCCCTCTCTCTTTCTGTCATCTGTGTGCATGTCTGTGTGTGTCTGTGTGTGTGTGTGTGTGTGTGTGTGTGTGAGAGAGAGAGAGAGAGAGAGAGAGAGAGAGAGAGAGAGAGAGAGAAGCTTGTGGAGGTCAGAGGGTATGTGGCAATCAGTGATGTTCAGTTCTTTCTTTCTACCATGTGGATCCTAAGGGTTGAACTGAAATTGTCAAGCTTGGAGGTAACTGACTTTAACATGTCCCGGTGGTGACTTTTATAAGGGGAAAATGAATGGTTCTTATCAGAGAAAGAGATAGAAAGTCCTGGATTCCTTCTCTTTATCAAGGACTACTTGTCTCTGGGTCAAAGGAGAACTTGGGGACAAGTTTAAGATCAAGTCCTATTTTTGCAAATGATGACTCCATGGGCACATTTTCCTATTCCCTATGAAACCCACATGCTCCCCAGTTTTCAAGCCTTAGACACATACTACTGCCACCGCGAGACGTGTCTGACTCCCCAAGTCAGTAGTAGTCAGGGCACCCATCACTATTAAACACTATGGGATAAGAACGTAGTAAATATACCATCTTATATCATCTGCTTATATCATCGCATCCTCACATCTAGAAGAAATGACTACTATTATTACCTCTTACACCAATTTGCTAAGGCAGACGCAACCAATAACCACAAGCCTAGTGTCTTAAATTGTAGTTGAGTTATTCTTCCACAGTATGAAGTCCAAGAGTTCAATGTCAATGTGCCAGCTGAGTGGTTCCTTCTGAAGGTTATGGTGAAGAATTTGTGCATCTCCAGGTATCTGTGGTTCATGGATGTCTATCTCCCTTGTTCCACATCATCTGTCCTCTGTCAGTGTTGTTCTCTACATCTCTGTTTTGGGAAGACACCAGTCATTTTGACTTGGGACTTTCTGTGTTAATCTTACCTTGGTCATTGGCAAAGACCCTGTGTTAGTTACTTTTCTTGTTGCTATGATCAAGAATCTGACAAGAAACAACTTAAAACAGTTTATTCTGGCTTCCAGTCCCAAGGGAAACAGTCTATCATGGAGAGGAAAACATATCATAGAGCATGAGCTGGCTATTCACACTGTGTCAACAGTCAAGGAACAGAGTGGGGACGGGAAATGGTGCATGGTAATTGGACAGCCAGACTCGTTCCCGGTGCCTCATCTCCATGTGCAAGGCTCCTTCTCCTAAAGATTCCACAGTGTTCCAACCCAGCATGGCCAAGTGGGGTGAAGGGTTTAAATATGAGAATCTATGGAGGGCATTTCCCATTCAAAGCACAACAGACCCTATTTCCAAATAAAGTCACATTTATAGGCCCTGCAGTCTAGGTATTTCAGCATCTAGAGGTATTTCAGCATCTTCTCTGTCAGTGGTTCTCAACGTTTCTAATTCTTTAATATAGTTCCTCATGTGTGGTAACCCCCAACCATAAAATTATTTTTGTTGCTACTCCATAGCTGTAATTTTGCTAATGTTATGAATCATAACATAAATCTCTGATATGCAGGATATCTGATATACAACCCCTGAGGGGTCATGAGCCATAGGTTGGGAATCATTGTTCTAGGGGACACACTTGACCTATAACATTTCCATTTATTTCCTCACAAGAGTCGACTGAGTCTCCAGGAATTCCTGTAAGCTGTCAGGGTAACATGGGCACTGTGCAGCCTAGATGCCAAGGCCTGGGCTTTCAATGTCTCCGCTTGTCTGATGGTCCTTCAGGAAACTCATCCCTCTTCAGGACACTAAGCAAGACTTTGTCCAAGGAGTTTGAGCATAAGTTTGCATCATCACTCTAGACCACCACACCCTTAATAATAGATGTGGATCTTATGTATTTTTGTTTTCCTGGGCCACCCAGCAGGGGTTCAATATAAGCATAATTCTCAGGTGGGCAGAGAAACCACAGTCAGGCCAGAGCTAACCACTGTTCTCTATAGACAATATCATCTGTGAACCCCAAAGAAGCTCATCCTAAAGAGTTAATAGAAACATTTTCTTTGCTTCTCTGGTTTATTCATACATTCTTTCTCTATATGTAATGAGTTCCTCCTAGGAGTGGAGCACAATGCTAGGCAGTAAGTACTCAGAGATAACTCAGAGCCCACCCCTCCCCTTTGAGCCTTTACAACTTGGCCAACAAGACAGATGAGTCAATAAATTGTTGTAATACAGTATCATAGGGTGCACTTATTTCTCAGGTAAACTTGTTCTGGTGTCAAGAGTCCTCAAAAAAGAAAAATAGTGAAATGGGCATTCTAAGATTTGTGTGACCTCTTAAGGCAAAGAGATGCTACAGGGTATACATCTAAAATAACAATTATACTGTATGATACCACTACCAGTGAACGCTCCCTCCTGGTGCACACACTCTGTGTGTGTGTGTGTACACTCAGGCATTTAAGAAACTATCCCTAGAGCTTAGGCTAAGCCCTAAAACCTCAATGGGTATTAAATCCAGGTAGACTTGTATTGATACAGACCGTGTCACATGAAGTTAGGTAGGCATCTTAGCCTGTGAGTCTTAGTTTTCTATCTCTTTAATGGAATAATGACCTATTAAACCAGCTGGCAGTTGGATCAAGTGTTATACAAATGCAAAAAACAAAAAACAAAACACTGAAGCAAAAGGTAACCAGGAAATAGCACTAAAGGAGGGAGACATTGACAAGTCCAAGTCCAACCTGGGTCTGAATTCAGCTCTACATTACAGACATCTTGGGAAGAACCTACATATCACTAACCCTCAGCTCTTTCCTTGTCCAATGGGGACATAATCGTAGAGACAAGACAGATTTTCAGCCACCTGACCCAGTCCCTGGCACATGAGCTCATTGTTCTATCTCCTGTCCACATGAGCTTGGATTCTCTATCTCCCTCTGCTCCCCCCCACACCTTCTCGCCTAGAATTCCTAGGTTAGCTCTTTAAGTCCATTTCTTTATCTTTTTAACAGAATAAAATAAGCATAAAATAAAATTTACAATTTTTAGGCATGTAAGTCAATGACATGAAGTGTATTCACAATGCAGAGCTGCAATCCAACACACCATCTGCCTCTAGAACATTTCTAATACTCCATGAAAGTCTGTACCTATGAAATAACCCTTTGCTGCCCCAGTCCAGCAATCAATTACTATTGTGCCTTCTGTTTCTATGAACCTGTCCAGTCAGTATCTTGTGTCAGGGGTAATGTACCTCATTTGGATTTTTTTTTGTTTTGTTTTATTTTGTTTTGTTTTGGTTTGTGATTTTCACTTAGCATAATGTCTCCAAGGTGTATCTTTGTTATAAAAAGGCATCTTCAAAGTTCTCTCTCTGATTGTCTTTTTAAGCTCAATTCCATTCTTTCCTCCTTCCATCACCTTGTTACCTTCCCACAAATGAAAACATTAAGACACAATAACAGAATAGCCAGTGACTGCATAGAAAAGAAATACAGATTGTCTTTCTCCTGGTTACAAAATTAATACATATTCCTTTCTATCGGGCATTTGGTAACATCGCAAAATCCCTCTGAGGTCTCACATGGTCACCCAAGGCTCCATGGAAAAAGATGCACTTCATACAAGAAATAACTTTTTTGGTGCTTCAGCCCATGGGGAAGGGCAGGGCTGAAATAATGCCAGTTTCTAACCAGTACTCCCAGCAACACTACCACTGCATATCCATAAATCTGCATTGCCCATTGTCTTCTACTTGTCTCTGGATCCAAAATTGAAAACACCCTCCTCCTCCTCTCTCATTGGAACATAAATCTTTCCTTAATCCTATTCATTTAAAAAAGAAAAGAGTGTTGGGGTTTTACAGGCACTCCCTCAAGCTCCATAGCCTGGGCTGGCCTCCCCTGCACCCCTCAGACTCTTGGCCATCACAGGTGAGCTGGCTCAGCTTCAGAGGAAGCTCACTCTGCTGTGATGGGGTGCCCTACCCTGCTGTACCCCAGGAGCTACTACTAAAAAGACCCTGCAACAATGTTCATGTTTAGCAGAAAACAAAACAAACAAACAACAACAAAAAGTCTAGTACAAAGAAAGCATTCAAATGAATGGCAATACACACATAGACAAAATAGAACAAGTTATTAAAATTAGAATGGAAGACAAAAGGCATAGAAAGATGTTCAGAATGTGTGTGTGTGGCATGTATATGTGTGTGTTCACGTATGGGAACACATGCGTGTGTGTGTGTGTGTGTGTGTGTGTGTGTGTGTGTGTGTGTGTGTGTAGTAGCAAGAGGTTAGTATCAGGTGTCTTCCTCAATCCCTCCTCACTTTATTTCCTTATTTACTTTTTAAAAATAGTATTCATTGTGTGACCTCTGTTGACTGGCTTGGAACTAGCTATACAGACACAGACTGACCTTGAACTCACAGAGATCAGCCTGCCACTTCCTAGATCTGGGATTAAAGGCGTTCCCCACCACTGCTAGGCTCACTTTATTTATTTCTTCATTTTTAGCTGAAGCTGCAGTTCACTAATTCAGTGAGATAGGCCAGCCAGCAACTGAAGCCTCCTTCCTCTTCCTCCTCAGTGCTGGAATCACAGATACACTTGGAGCTGAGTTTGACAGCAATACCTTTAATCCCAGCACACAAAAGGCAGAGGCAAGAGGATCTGTGTGAGTGTGAGGCCAGCCTGCTCTACAGAGTGAGTTCCAGGACAGCCAGGGCTGTTTAGAAAGATCCTGCCTCAAAAAACAAACAAATAAATAAACACAAACAAATGTACTTTGGGACTGCAGATCTCAGTGTCTTCAGCTAGCTTTTGGTCTGCATTATCTACACTGAATAAATATTTATGCATATATTAATTCCTAACAGATAACAATCATCACAGATTCTTTGGCTTGCAATAGATATTTATTGTCTCATAATCTGGATGCCAGAGATTCTAAACCAAGATTTCTGTGTGGCAGTCCCCTTTCAGAGGTCCTGAGGGAGATTCGATTCAGGACCTCTTGGGTGGTTCTGTACTGCCCATCCTTCTCACTTCACCTTTTCTTTTTGCACATCTCTAAATTCCTTCTTAAAAACAAAACAAAACAACAAAAAAAAAAACCTATTTATTTGCCTTGGTGTTTTGCCTGGAACTGGGAACTGGAACTACAGACAGTTATGAGCCACCATGTGAGTGCTGGGAATCAAACCCTGGTCCTCCAGAAGAACAGTCAGTGCTCCTAACCACTGAGCCATCCCTTCAGCTCCTCTAAATTCCTTCTACTTCCCTGCCCCCAACCCCACCACCACCACCAGGTAAGTCAGATGCCTTCTCAAGATCCTTTTAAAGCATCCCTCATTGTGGACTACCAATGCCCACAGGCTTTGCAGAATTAGGACTCAGACCTCTCTTTAGGAAAGCAGCTTTTAGCCAACCACACTCAGTATCATCAACAACAAAAGTCTTACTATTTCCTCATTACTCATAGTTTTGTGCATTACTTTAGCTCCAGTGCCCAGTGCCTGGCTCCTGTTGGACCCAAAGTAGATATCTGTTGGAGAAATAGACAAACTCCCCAGAAAAGTCATGTGTTCATGCAGGGAAATTATGGTGACTTCCTTTCTATTTTTAATTTCCTGGTTTTGTTGATAATTTCAGATGTTCTTAAAAGGCATCCCTTCTTGTCTTTTTTTTTTTTTTTTTAACCTCTACTCAAATAGCCATCCCCATACAGTGAGGAAGCTAAAACCTTCCCAGAGTGCAATGGTATCAAGTGGAAACAATTCCCCATTGCCTGTGTCTACCTGAGGCTGAATGAGTGAAGAATTCCCTCTCCTGCCCCCTCTGCAGCCCCTACGCTCACATCAAAAGCAATGTGAAACCCATGACTTTAAGAAGAGCTCTCTCTATCATTTCATTCTCCCTCTTCTGGCACGTGGAGCATAGATGATGAATGCCACACTCAGAGGCTGCGCATTCAATGAGATGCATTGTCTGGACTCCTGCTTAAAAGTACTTGCATTTGGGTTAACCAATTCAACCTCCCCAGTGTCCAGTTTAGAGCAGCAAAGAGATGTGCCTATCCCTTAGCTGATACATGCACACACATAAGTATGTGCACAGAAACACTGCTGGTTGATTGTTGCCTCCCGACCCTTCTCAACTGTGGTGCTCAGTCCAATTAGGCCTGTGAGAGAATATCTCTTTTTCTATTCCTCATTTAGTCCACGGTGGGGTTATCAACCAGCACAGAAAAGCATTGCGCTCTTAATGTATATAGCAGGTTGTAATCCAGGCATGAATTCAAGAAAGGTATCAGGAAGGCTCAAGATAAAGCCAGGAAGCCTGGGTAAAGGCTCCAAACAGTGGAGTGATCAGTATAATGATTTCTCACCCAGTTCCTGAAGCTCACCCTCTATGGATGAGTCTATGAAGCTACCCCACTGGGTACCTTGTACAACTGCACAGGTACCTTAGATACAGGGTTTCTTGCGGGTGAGAATAACCCGTAAGTACAGAGTCATCAGTTCCCTTGTATACACTGAATAAAGGCAAAATTTTGTGAGTTGTTTTCTGCTTCCTAAGATATCTTAAGTATTCCTAAGATACTTAGCTTGGGAGGTAGAGCTCAAGTTAGAATTTACCTCTACTCCTATCTGTAGCTAGAGATTTGCAACCTAGGTCTGGATCCACGAATGAAGCAAGAGGAAAGGGGAGGGGGGTGTCAAGCTTAGACCTTTCCAGCAGTGACTAGTCCATACATCAATCTGCCAATAGCTTGGAGGTGACCAATATGCAAAGAAATATATAAGTAGATAAATGTCCAGTAGTGGGAAACACTGTGAGAAGAGTAAACTAAAGTATGTGCTGAACATAAAAGAGGCTGCCGGATGGTGTGCTTCCCAGGAGAACCACATGCATGGGGTTGAGCAGCATGGTCACCTTGACAGGAAGGTAACAGGGAAAGGTCACCCTGTGAAAGAAAAAAAAGGAGAAATAGATATGAGACATGCATCCCAATGAGAGAAGTCCCCATCGTATGTACATGGCTTCACACAAGTGCTTTGGAGACACACATGCCTTTTCAGTGCCACTCCTGAGAAACTGGGGATGAGAGGTTGTAATGAATTCTGCTCAACATACTAAACCTACCACAAGTAGGTGGTGTGGTGATCACACCTGGGAGAGAGGCACAGTCCCTGGTCTTGAGGACAGTTCTTTTGAGATTTCCCAATGCAGAACTGGTGAAAGTCCCAGCTGGGTGGTCTATGCTCCAGACAGCAGAAAGAGCTTCTTAGAGAATTGGAGGAAGAACCGGCTGAACAAAATGAAACAGTTTCCTTCTTTGGAAGACTTCTCGGGAGTTATAATAAGCAAATATGCTTTGTGAGGGCCAACTAGAAAATATGGATGGCAATTTCTACTCACTCAGTTGCCCAAAGAAAGTTTTCTTTGGACTGTAGCTGGGGCAGTTGCTCCCTGAGCGGGGAGCGAGTGAGTAATGTAGGTAAATGCCCCAACAATCAAAACAAAACCCAGAGATTTAAAAAAAAAAAAAAAAAAAAGATGAGAAAGGGGCAGATCTGACTGAGAAAGAGAGCCTCCTTGTGGGGCATTCCAAAGGAAAGCAGACCTCCACAACCACCCAAGCCTCAGCTGCCATAGAGCAGGCCTGACTATGGCTGTCCCCAAAGGCCTGGCTTCACCCAAGCTATAGTGGCACCTAGTGAGTCAGCCTCCCTCAGGGCCAAGTTTAGAGCTGACTGTCTGGCTAAAGTGGTTGTCTGACCTCCCTAAGCCTCCACTTACCCTTCTATAAAATGGGGATGAAAATTTTGCCCTCCCTCTCTAGGTGGCACGAGGCTGGATAATTGCTATTTGGCAGGGTGCTGAGGTGCTGACAAGCTCTGTCTGACACATTTCTCCTCTGCTCCTCAGGACGCGGAGCCTCACCTTCCTGGGAGACCACAGGTCTGTCACAGGCAGCACTCTCAGGCCTCAGCAACGTGCACCAGGGAGCAGGCACCTGTCTGGGGTGCTCTGTCTCTCCCTCTTATGAAGCTCCAGTGAGAGCCGGAGTCTTGCCTAACCCACTTGCTGACAGCTGGCCATTGTGGAGGTGGAGGATCCAGCTGCAGGCTGCCATTCCAGGACCCTGCCACACCTGGGAGGCTGCTTAGGGCCAGGACACCCAGAGGAGGTGCCACCTGCCTGGAAGCAGTCATGCAGTGTCCTTCTCACTGAGGAGAAGGGGCCCATGCCCATCCAGCCAGGGCCTTCAGAGGGCAAAGAGATGACATCAGAGGACCTGAGTGCAGTCCAGCCTGGCGGGACAAATGAACTGAGGTAAGTGACCTGTGCTGAGAGAAGAGGGGACCTTGAGAGACTGCCACTTAGCATAACTAAATTTGTTTCATTCCTTCCCTAGGAGGAAAAGGGGTCCCCCCAGCAAATGCTGAGGAAATTCAGGGGCTCTTACAGCTTATAACTGAGTTTATCAGTCCATGGCCATTCCTAAAAACTTGGTCTCTCAGACAGTCTGCATGATGATCTTTGGTGGGGACTTTTCTCCATCCATTCTAACACAGAGGTTCATTTTGACTGACCTCACTGGGATGGGGACCACCATGGGGTTAGCAAGGATGAATACTATAGGACATGTTTGTGATTGGGCTAGGGTCCCTTGGAGAAAGCTCTGCAAGTGGTTCAGAAATGGAAGGATGGAAAAACGAATCTGTGTAGACTCACGCGGTCTTGAAATGTGGACACATTCAGGCGCAGAATGAGTGCTGTGCTCTGCCCTGGGCAGGCAGCAGCTCGTTCCCACGTGGTTGGCTTTTCGCTGTGATCAGTGTTGTCTGAGGATGCACGCTTTTGCAGACGTTGTTTCTTCGCATAGCTGTACCTTCTGCTTGGTCCCAGAGCATCCACTTAGAGAGTGAGCTTGTGTTTCTTCCCTCAGCTAAAGCAGTGCTGTAAGATGCATATATGGAGGTGAGACCTAAAAAGATGTCATTCCAAACATCCAGACCCGTGCTATGTAGGTCATTTTAAAACAAAGATCTCTTCATTCCTGGAAACGTTAGGGACAGGGAGGGGATTCAGTGGGAGAAGGACACAGGCCTTGTATAAAACCAGTGGCTGTCTTTGGCCCAGTGTGCCACCAAGTGACTTGTCACTGTCAAAGGAGCCATGTGAAGAATCTCCGGCATGTCGTTAACCTCGTTCCAACATGTAATTAGTCCAAAAGGCCTCCTCACTGCCTCCATTCAGCATTACATCATAAAGAATTAGATATTTTACTGTTTCGAGGACATCGTGAAGACTTGAAAGAGTTAATTATGGTCCACTGGAGTCTGTCCCCAAGATCCCAAGACCCAGACATCAAACTGTTTATTTTCAAATGTCAATCGTCAAACTGGCATGCAAGGAAGCTTCCTCCATGGTATATCTGAGGTTGGCACTGGCCTCACAGGCTGGAGGAAGTGATTTGACTGTCCCTCCTGTGGGTGGGGGCTGCTGCCATCTTTTCAGGGATCTTAACCAAACAGCTCTGAAAAAACAAAGAAAGAAAGAAAGAAAGAAAGAAAGAAAGAAAGAAAGAAAGAAAGAAAGGAAGGAAGGAAGGAAGGAAGAAAGAAAGAAAGAGAAGGTGGAATTATACTTGTCCTCTTGTTCTGTGCAGTGAATCCACCTGGAGTAATTCATAATCTCTGAGCTAGAGAGCAGGCAGTGTGGCCAGAGTTCAAAGTGAGTTCAGCTGTAATCTGGATGTGACCATCTGAGCCAATCTAACCATGCAGGCTCTGAGGACATTATCATCACTCAGGTGTAATTACAGATAAAATAGTTTTATTAATCAGCTTCCTAAGGAGACTGCATTTATCTGATGGCTGGTGTGTATAATGTAAGCGCAGGGAGAGGCAGGAGTCTATGCTGGAATGGTTGCCTATGTGTGGAGGATGCAAGGTGTCTAGGACCACAGATACAGGAGAGAGTGTGGCTGGAGCTATATCTAGTCACACATGGGCCTAGGTGAGAGGAATTGGTGCATATGTGGCAGCATAGAGGTGAATGTACAATAGAGGTGAATGTACAATAGAGGTGAGTGTACACGTCTGTTCAGGCTGGTACAGCTGGCTGTGAAATAGTGCCTGCTTTTCCATTATACCTTGCAGTGCTAATGACACTTTTTCCATCCCAACCAAAGAAGACATCCATATTTGTATGCACTAGAGGTTACAGGGGCCCCAATTTGTAAATCGCACCTACAGGTGGCTTCTTTGGTCACAAACTGTCAGCCAAATCTTATCTCCACACCTATTTTGGCTTGTCTTAAGTATCCATCACCTTAAGCCAGTTCTGAAGGACCCATCAAAGCTGGAGCTCCTCCCAAGCACCTCGTGACCATTGTTTGGCTTCACCCAAAGCCAACCCTACTCTGGCTGCTCTGAGCAGAAGGAGAGAGATGTCAACTTTGTGGGCCCAAATCCTAGAGATCCTAGAGCTACCCCAATAAGTTTACCTGTCTGCCTTAAAACATGATTAAGTCTCAGTGGTATGGCATGGGATAGGTAACATTCCTAGGCTAGGTTCTGCCAACAGTGAGGCCGAGGGCTGCACAACTGCCCAGAGACTCTAGATATGAACAGAGGCAGCCTACTCAACTCTGCCCTTCCTTCCCTATCCACTCAAAATCTGGGTGCCTGGGCCAGCTTTCTCAACTCATAGCCAGTATCTTCTGGCCAATTGTACAACTCATCACTCAGTTTGGCTTGAATGCTCGATTTCAATTATCCTCCCCACCCACCTCAGAGATCCTTGTGCAAAATCTGCCCTCTGGCTTGCAAATTGTCCAAAGTGACAGCTGCGACCTGAAATGGACACAGCCCGAGAACCAGAAAGCCAAATTACTATTTCCTGTAGAGACAGGTGGCTTCCATCCTCCTGTGGGCAGGTGAAGGAAGGTAAGCTCTCAGAAGTCCCACTGATGGGACTGCCAGAAAGACGAAAGTGGTGACATCTGGGATCCACGTGGCCAAATGGCAAATCTTCTAGATACTCTGTAGGGACTTGACTTTCTGTGTTCCCAAAAGGGCATATTAAAGACCGGAAGACAGGAAAAATGTAGGTGGAGAAACAAATAATGTATGAAGCTCTGGTCTGGTTAAGTAAGAACCATGGACCAAATGCTATGACCTTCTCTAACAATGACTCATGGGTGGGTGAATGTCTACGCACATTCAAATGCACATATATGTATTATTGCATCCAATCTAGTGGACAACCAATAGCATTTTCATTGTGCTGATTACCAAACCCAGGGCTAGCTAAGCTGAAAACTAACCTTGTTATGATAATAATCTATTGAATATTTAGTATGTGTCAGGTACTATGCTAAGTACTTCTTACACTACAAAATGTCATTCAATTGTAATTTTTAAATTAATTTTATCTACATGAATGTTATGCCTGCACATGTGAATGTACACCGCATGTGTGACTAGTGCTGTGGAGGTCAGCAGAGGGCATCAGATGTTCTGGATCTGAAGTTACAGGCAGTTGTGAGCCACCGTGTGGGTGCCGGGAACTGAACCCAGGTCCTCTGCAAGAGCCGTAAGTGAGTGCCCTTCTGAGCCATCTCTCCAGCATCCATGTTGTTCAATTATCGTTAAAACTATATGAAATAATAATTTCTTTTCAGATGAGAAAACTGGGGTTCAAAGAGATACACAAATTTGGCTGCCAGGTTGGGAAAGCTGAGATCTGAACCCACAGCTCTCTCAGACTCAGAGCCCAGGGTTCCTTCTAGTCCTGGTCCTCCTCTGTCTTCTCATCCATCTTCCGCTCTTAGCTGGGTCATGGCTACCTGTTTAACAACTTCTCTTTAATATGGTCAGTCTGTCTTTATCTCACCGGCTCCCAGAAGCCAGATCTATAATTGTCACTCAAAATAGAGCCAAAACCTACCCACTTGCCTTCACTGGTTGAGAAGGAATTAAGAAGTGGGTTCTTAAGAAGGGACACAGGTGTAGGACTCTGAGGTCATCTGTCTTCATTTAACTCTAGTTTCTCAGAGGTAACATCCAAAGATGTAGACCCTGGCCACCTTACTTGGGGCTAGCCACACTCCTAATGAGGTCTCTTAGGTTTATGGGTTCGAAATACAAATGTGTCCATGTTGATGGGAACTTGTCTGGTGAAGCTAGTTAGCTCTCGAAGCTGAGGGCCTCCAGGTTTATCGGTAGCAGGAACCCGCATCCCCCACTTAGAACATCATGACAAACTGATAACGAGATGCCAGAAAACTTCCGAACAGCTTTGTAGAACAGCACCATGCCTGCTTTCTTGCACAAGTCAATGCTCCCTGCTCAGTCTCTAAACGGAACCAACTTTAGGAAACTTCAGGGTATAATTCAGATCTTTGAGGCCAGGCTGATCTGCTCAGGCCTCGGCCTCCTGAGTGCTGGGATTACAGGCTTGTGCTATCATGTCTGACAAGACTTTTGGACATTTTGTGGAAAATATTTACAAGTGTGGGAAAGAATAAGAGATTTGTAGAGAAAAAAATATTATTTCAAAATTGTAAGAGAAAAAATTAAATAAATAACCTCCAACAAGCACTCATTGATTGGTGGAAAAACCACGGGGTTAAGAACAGAACCCACAGTGCACACAGAACATACTTGGTTTTAGTGATTTCTTTATAAAAATAATTATCCAGACTGTGTCTGTTATAACAATATTAGAAAAGCCCCAAAGATTGCCTTTTCTACAGCTGTTCCACTGCTGACTGGGTGATGTAGACCTGACTGACTGCTCTCTGTGTACACCAGAATGTCCAGTTTCATTGCAGGGGAGATGAACTATGAAAACTTAAGGTCCAGTTATCATCCATAGGATCCTCCTCATCTACAACATGGCTGCTAATGTTCTATCCGGATAAGATGTACCAAATGCCACACTTAAAGCAATAGTCTTTGGAAGTGGGAGACTCTCGTGGGAGTTCCAACTCATACTCCCAATATTTTTAACATGCCTCTTGGTAGAATTCTCATTCTTCAAATAAAATAAAGCTTGAAAAGAGGAGGAAAAAAAAAAAGCAGAACCCAGTATTCCAGGACATTGTGACCCACAATCAACCTGCTGCCTTGCAGGTGTTTGCCCCTAGAGTGACAAAATCTGGGGTTCTTCAACACTGAGGTCATCTTGGACTGGAAAGACCACCCCTCGGTCGCCCCACCCCGTCCCATTTCTTTTCATAGAGGTGCAGGGCTGCCTGTGACAGTGAGCTGGAGCCCACTCTCTGTGCCCAGGAAGTGTACTCTCAGCCACACCCCTCCCCTTTGCTTTTCCCAAGATGCAGATGAGAGACCCAGTTGAGCCCAGTGCTCAGAGGCTCTCACTTTTAGAGGCTTTTAAAGGAAACTCTGGTTCTGCTGCTTAAGTCAGTGACCTTCCACAATCACAGAAAGTCTGTGAGCCTCAGTTTTTCTCTTCTATAAAATAGGTATAATAACAGTCCCACTCCTCAGGTGGTTAAGTCTGGGGTATAATAACCATCCACTTTTAGTGGTTTATTGTCCAGTTGGAATATCGAATTCCACTGAGCAACACTCACCTCCATTCTCTCACATGCTCCAAACTCCTAGTTCAAAATTAACTGTGGAATTATATACCACCCTCAACTATTTCTCCTTCATGTTCACAGTGCCTTTTTCCCTGAAGCCGTAACTAGGTCTTAGTCATTTTTATATTCACTTTTATAAATATATGCTGATTCATTGTATTTGTTGGGTTTTTATCATTAATATAACTACCAAATTCAAGCAGTATTGATTCTGAAATCTAGATAAGCTTTGTAACTTAGCTGCATATTTAACATAGTGTTCAAATCCAGAGGTTATTATTTAAATTGATAAGCATGATAAAACACATACTCAGTAACATCTTTTTCAAGGGTTATTTTATCCTTTTAAATTAGCATACAGGATTTAGCAGGTTTCCTTGTGGCATTTTTACTTATACTCATTGTTGGCTGCTCCAGCCCTGGCTCTGTTCCCCTTCCCCCATTTCCCTGGTCCCCATTTCCACCCGCCTCCTACTCCCAGCATTCCCTTGCTCACTTTAATATCAATTACCCCCCCCCATTCCTCTCCCTTAAAGCCTATTTTTTTTTTCTCCTCTTATAAGTCCCTATCAGTTTCCTGGCCTCTGTCTACACTCACTCAAGCATACACACATGTGAGAACTAAAAGCCAAGGGGCTGAGGAGAGGGCTCAGCAGCTAGGAACACCAGAGAGTCTTCAAAAGGACCCAGGATCAATTCCCAGCACTTACACTGTGGCCACAACCATCTGTAACTCCACTTCCAAGGGTCCCAACACCCTCTTCTGACTTCCTCTAAGGGCATAAGGAAGGCATACAGGTGAAACACAGACATACATTCAGGCAAAATACCCAGGCACATAAAATTAATAAATAAATTAAAATATTTTTATTGAAAGCTAAGATCCACACATGAATGGGAATATATGTTCAGTATTTGTCTTTCTGATACTGACTTTTTTTTTTAACCTCAATAGAATATTTTCCTACAAATTTTATAATTCATTTCTCTTCACAGCTAAATAAAATTCCATTTATACAACTTTTCATTATCTATTTGTCTATTGACGGACAGCTAGACTCAGTAGCATCTTCAGAAAAAAAAAAAAAAGAATTGACAAAATTGGCTAGTTAATAAAGAGATCTCCACAGATACAGTTACTAATTTCTCCAGAAGCTCCCTCCTCAATTCCCACATCCTCCCCTCCCCTTGACCACAGACATACTTTGCATGACGACTGTAGGAGTGGACAGTTCAATTCAGTAGAATCTAGAAGCCACTGTGTCCACACACATCACCAGGCTGCATGTGTGGTCAGTCCTTCCCCGTTCACCAAGGAGGAAACAGGTTCAAGAGGTGAAATTCTTGCAGGAAGCCCAGTATCAGTATCCCTGTGGGAAGATGAATCTCTAATGAATGTGATTTCTACTGATAACCTTTGTCAGGATCCTTCCCAGATCAATTGAGCTCACTGGCAATGGCTAGAGGGACAGGCCCACTCACCACCAGGACACCAGTGACAGCACCTGGAGCACCCATACCCAGTTGGTAACAGCATGGACTGGCCACGGAGTCACCTCTGACAACACTCACAGAAAGCAAGCCTCATGTCTGCCAAGATGTTGATGTTTAATAACTAAAGAACTAGGAAAAAATAATCTGCCTTTAAGAATTCTTCCCTGGAGAAGGTTTCCCTGGCTGAACCTCTCAGATCTATGCCTTTGCACAGCCAATATGGCTTCAGATTTTACCAGCCTGATCCTGAGCAAGAAATCTACAATGAGCTGGCTTCTAATATCTCTCTTGATGAAGAAGAAAAGACAGTCTTGCAGTGTAGCAGTTTCACAAACATCAGTGTAATTAACCCTTGTAAATAGAAGATCAGTATTGCCATGGTTTTAATAGAATTCAATTCTATTGTGGACGTAACCCAGTTGATAGAGTGTTCATTTAGCATGCATGAAGCCCTGGGTTTTGTCCTTAGCACTGCATAAATAAATCAGAGTGGCATCATCCTATAATCCCAAGACTTAGAAGGTAAAGGATCTTATGTCCATGGTCATCTTTAGCTACAGACTGAGTTCAAAACCATTCTTGCTTGCATGGAATCCTTTTTTAAGAAACAAAAGAAAAAAATCAAATTCAAGTCAGGCATGGTAGCACATACCTTTAATTGTAATACTTAGAAGGCAGAGGCAGGTGGGTCTCTGTGAGTTCAAAACCAGCCTGGTCTACACAGAAAGTTCCAGCATAGTCTGGGCTACATAGCAAAATTATCTCAAAATAAAACTCAGATTCTGTAATATTTATTCCAGTATTGTTCATCTTTATAAACCGTGTCCAATCATTGTTTCTGCCAGTATTTGAGTTCCATGATGTCTTCAGAGCTGAAAACATGCAAAGACTCATCACTTTCAAATCACAGCCAAGAAAGAGTATGTGGGGATATCAAGGCCACCTCACTGATGCTCTTAACTGAATTGGGATTCTTGGTCAGAAAAGACACACAAATGGCTAAAGATGGGAGAAGATACCCAAAGAGGAATTAAAGAAAAAAAAAAGAAATCTTAGGCTACACAATCAATATGCAGATGGTTTAAATGCCTTTATGTACCTAAGTCCATGCTGCGAGTTTTAGAGGCTAACAGATTTCTAGACTTTATACTTGCTTTCAAACATCGTATCAGAAAGTTGACACATCTCAACTCAGAGTCATCTTCCCCAGGATTGCCATGACAACGTAAGTCATGGAACTCTGGCCCAATGCTTTCTTTCCTGAGTTCGGGACCTGAGAAGTGTTCTACCAGCTGTGCTGCGGTATTAGGCAAGTTACTTGGACTCTCTTTACCTGTTTCCTCATCAGTAAATTCTAGATGATGATAATGACACATCCCTCATATGAACTGTGTAATAATCAAATGACTTAATACACACAGCATGCTTACTTAGTCTGTTCCTAGTACCTAGAAAATGCACCCAGGAAAGGCCAGTTGTTAGGACTACTCATGACCCTTCTTGGCATAGCAAACTCAAAGGTCTGGGTCTCAATGAAGAACTGTATTTCCCTCCGTCCTAATGAAACCTACCACGTATCAGCAATCACAGTAAATGCCTCACAGATGAAGAAATGTGCCCATGAATTGGATGCCTCATCAAATGGCTCCCAGGTGCCAGGTGCCAGGAATTTGTTATCAGATACATCCATGACATACACACATACCAAAAAAAATCCACCAAAACATATTCTGACATTAACTAGTTGACACACTAGAGCATAGAAAAATAAACATTCTCCATAGAGTCTGTCCTGCAAATAGAGCCAGAGTAATGGAGACTGACTCCACAGCCTGAACATTCACCTGCCTAGTAAGGTCTCTCCTACGGGCCCACTACCTGCCACCACTTTTTCTTTTCAGTTCAATTTGTTTTCAGTTTGTGCTGCCTGGTTGGGGTTAGGGGCAATGAGCTTGGCAGGTTGTGGGGGAGGGGCTATCAAGTTCCAGGAAAAGCAGCAGACACAAGCCAGTGCCTGCTTGCGTGAGACCAGTGAAGGAAGGTTTGAACGGGACCTTCCCGCCTCATGTCAATGGCTCGGCCTTTAACTCACTTGATTCTGTGGTGTGTGTGTGTGATAGAGAGAGAGAGACACTCAGAGAGAGAAAGCGACCAAGAGATAGAGAGACAGAGAGGGAAGGAAGGAAAGCATGATAGCTGTCTTCTTTACCCCAAAGCCCACGCCCAGGGCTCCACATCCAGCGAAGTACACAAAAGGGTTACTCTGCACTAAGAGAGGGCCTGCGCTGGCAATGACCAGGGGATCATGGGCCATGGAGAGAGAGATATCCAAATGTGAGACCAATGGTGAGGCCAGAGCAAGAGAAGAAGGCCAGGATGAGACCCTGTTTCTCTGGAGTGGTTTTTACATTGGGCAGGCTGCAGTTCAACCCAGAACTGACCCCATCCCACCAAATGCCAGTACCTGTTTCCTTATCTTAAAATAATATAATGGTAATCATCTCCTAGGGTTACTATAAAAAAAAATAACCAAGATAAGACAGGTGAACCCTTCCATTACAACACTTGGCATATAAAAGATGCTATATAAAAATGTAATTTTTTCCTCCCCTACTCAAAAAATTGATCCCAGGAGCACCCAGATCTGTCAGAACCTCAGAGGCTGGACTCTGGGGGCCAACAGCTGGGATGGAATGGTGCTTGCTCTGCCTCTGCCACTGTTAACCGTATGGCCACAGGTTTCGTCTTCATCATCTGAAAGGGGGAGATGATAAGTAGCTCCCTGGTGGAAGGTCTGCATAAGATTTAATTAATGAAATATAGCAGATTGGAATGCAAAGTTGTTTGCAGGGGAGTGGGCTTCTCAGACTCACCCAGCCAGAGGGAGGCAGAGCAGATGTCACAGCCTGAGAGGTCTCTCTCCTGAGCCACTCGGCTCCAATGCTACAAGGACTCATTCTGGGCATGTTACTCTAAAGACCTGGAAGGGAAATAGCAAGAATTCTCAATTACTTCAGCTCTTCCTCTACCACCTGGCCCCACCCCTAACACTCATCCCTTCCTCCTTCCACACCTGTCTGCACTGACCGTCATCAGGTAGCTTTTAGAAGCTTCTGTTTGAGGTCATCCAAATATCCATTCTAACCAAATTTAGATAAAATGTGATGCTCAAACCTAATTGGAGTGCAAATTTCTCTGTTTTGTTTATATTAACTTACTCTTTTATCTGTTGATCTAGAAGGCTGTTATTTCCCACACACTTATCCAGAGAGGCTACATTATATACCTAGGACCACAGGACAAACTAGGGTTAATGTCATATAGAGCTGCTGGTAGACTACTTTCCACTTTCAAACGATTGAGGTCATAGAAAAAAGTGAAAATTTCTCCAAAAGGCTCTTTTCTAAAAACAATAATCAAATATAATATTTTGCTTGAATACTTTCCCTGGGGGAAGGCTGTATATGTGTGGCTCACAAACAGTTAGCAAAATGGGACAAAACTCAGCCTGAGAGAAAATAGCATATAGGACTATAGGTGTCCTCCCAGAAACCAGGCTTAAAGGGGGCAATTCAGAGATATTAAAGCTTGAAGGAATCTCAGGGGGCTTCTGGACTCAGATATTTGCAAATTCTGTTATGTGCAGATTCTTTTGTGCAGATGAAATCTTACCCAGATTTAGAGAAAATCTTTGAGACTCTTCTTGAATTCCAGAAGGAAGCATTGGACCGCCATGCTCTTTTCCATGGTCTTGCCCTTCAAACTGGACAGTTTCTAAACTATTACCCTTGGGGCGAGGGAGATGGCTCTGTGGATAAAGGACTTGCTTCCCAAGCATAAGAACTTGAGCTCAAAGGATCTCCAGAACCCATACTTTTAAAAAAAGCCAGGTGCAGCAGCGCATGCCTACGGTCCCAGCACTGGAGAAACAGAGACAGAAAGATTCTGGGAGCTTTGGGCCCAGCTAAGTGTGGCTGAGTCATTGAGGTCTAAGTTCAATGATAGACTGTCTCAATAGGAGCTGAGATCTGGAGAGATGGCTCAAAGCTAAGAGTATTTGCTGCTTGTTAGCATTGCACGAATCCCAGTTGTTTTCTTCTAATAAAAACCTGGCGTCAGTTATTGAGGGAAAGCTGAAAGATCAGAGAGACAGAGGAACACTTCTCATCACTACTCGATCCTCTCGGCGAAAGGGGTAGATCCTGTCTCCACAAATCCTCAAGCTCAGTAGGGGAAGCAAAGAGAACCACGAGGCAAAATGGAAGGGTCCAAACTCCTGCCTCTTCCCACTTTAGATTCCTTTCTCTGTCCAGGCATATCACTTCCTGTCTCAACCTTCCTAGTGCTGGGATTAAAGGTGTGTACCACCACTGCTTGACCTCTATAGCTAACTCTGTGGCTGGCTCTGCCCTCTGACCTTCAGGCAAGCTTTATTTGATACACAGTATATCACCACAGGTTAGATTCCCAGCACCCACATGGTAGCTCACAATATCTGCAACTCCAGTTCAGTTCAAGAGATCTGATACCTTCTTCTGGCTTCCAAAAGTAGCAGACATACATGTAGGCAGGCAAAAACATTCCTACACATAAAATAAAAATAAATTTTAAAAATGGTAAAATAAAATAAAATTGAGGGTGATGGAGAAAGACACCTAGTGTTGTCCTCTGCTCTGCACAGGCACACACACAGAGAGACACCCAAATGTATACATACAAACATAAAGAAATTAAAACACCCTGGCTGGGGCTGGAGAGATGGCTCAGCAGTTAAGAGTACCCTCTGCTCTTCCAGAGGACCCGGGTTCGATTCCCGGCACCCGAGAGGCAGTTAACAACTGTCTGTAGTTCCAGTTCCAGGCAAACACCAAGGCAAATAAATAAAGTTTTTTTAAAAAAATAAATAAAACACCCTGGCTGACCTAAAACTCACTCTGTAGACCAGCCTGGCCTCGAACTCACAGAGATCCAACAGTTTCTGCCTCCCGAGTGCTGGGATTAAGGGCATCGCCACACCCAGCAAAATGATGTTTTAAATAACTATCTTAATTGTATTTTCTCCTGTTACTGTTGGGAGAAATGGGACTCAGAAAAGCTGGCTCTCTTGTCTAAGGTCACACAGCTAAGTGAGCGTCCTCAGCAGTCACTTATCTTTCTCCGACAATTTTTCCATGAGGACACATGACTTTGTAAATGAACTGCCTTTTGTCTCGTCACACCATTCATGTGTTTGGACTGAGTGCTTGTGCCCATGCCCAGTGTTCCCAAGAAAACCCAACCAACCAGTCCCTGCTTTCACCTTCAAGCTCCCATGCTGCAGTTAAGGCCTGTTGGCAGTTGGGGCTGAGATTGAGGGGAAGGATGGTACGCATGATGGGGGCTAAAATACTCCTCCCAGAGGACCTCGCTTGTCTTTTAGATCAGAGAGATGTCCTACAAAATGAGAAGTTCTCAGCGAGATAACAGAGAGCTTGCAAGCAAAGCTGGGGACCCCTGTGCAGGTTCTGGATGCTTGATGAGCTACCAGGTTCCTCCCTGTTTGTAAAGCAGAGGAGACCGGGAAAAGGAGAAAGCTATCATGTATTCAAACAAGATGCACTCTGGGTGCCAGCAGCAGTGCTGCCCACTGGCTCTCCCCCTGCCCCCTGGTTGGAAGATCACCACCAGGATCAGTGAAAGGGAGAAAAAGTTTGACTAATGTGCTTTCTTTTTTTTTTTTTTCTTTTGTATAGATGATTTTTATTATAAACAGTAAAATATATGTAACGTCTCAACTACAAACCTTTCATGTAGAAAGGATTCCTAACATGAGTTATTTTAACATTATGAAGCGGAAAACATTTTAAGAACCTCAGACTAATGTGCTTTCTAAAGGAAGCATATAGAACCGACGGACAGGCTTCCAGGTGACTTGCTGGCATTCCCAAGTACGGCCTTCCCAGCAGCCCCAAGGAATGGCTTCCATTATTGCCTTAATCTGATGAATTCCAGATACACTCATTAACTTATTCACAGTAACACAGCCGGAAAATGATGGGTGCAGAATTGGATCCCTGCAGCAGCTTTGTCTTTCCCACCCCACACAGCTCTTCTTTCCTCGCACACAGAAGAGGAATAACACCATACACAAAGGCTCGGGACTTGACTAGCCTCGGAGAAGGTGGCAATAGACAGCCACCAGGCCTGAATTTCCCTCCAGCTTGCTCAGCGGGAAATGCTCGTGCAAGCGCTCCACGTGTATCTCCCATGGACAGGAATTCTCTGCTTGTTTCCTGGGTCCCCTCACTGGGTGGTGGGAGCTGGGCTCAAAAACAGGAGAAAGGTAAACTTTCTGCATGTGAGAACCACCCCCCCAACCAAGGAGCCGTGTCACACTGTATGTCACCGTCATCAAAGGGGCTGTGCATAAACCTGAAAAACCAAACGGACCTGTCTGTAGGTGTCACTTATATCACAGGGCTACAGGTGCCTTTATTTCTCCCGTCCGCTGGCGCTGGGAGCACGCCTGCCTTCTCTTGCCTGAAAGCCTTCTGTCTGGACCTAGCCGCCACTTGTCTTCACGTAAGCAGCTTTTCTTTGCTCTTTTGAATGAATTGAAAAGGGGTGTCGGGGCTCAGCAAGTCAGCTGGAGCCTGGGACTGAGTCTCTGTGTCCAGCTCCCACACCAGCCCCTCCATGAGGCGGTCGAGTGCCTCCTCCGGGGGTGTTTGACTCAGCCTTGACTGCTTGCCGGAGAGATTTTGGTCTCCTCGGGCAAAGTGGCCACCCCACCCTCTTCACCGGCCCCCACTTCCTTTGGAGCCACCAAACCAAAGGCAGCTGAAAGAATGTGTGCAGGCAGCTCAGATCTCCTTCAGCCGTCCTTAGGAGGGAAGTAGGATTGGGCACAGACAGACAGACAGCTCAAGGAAAACCCACCACCTCCCCCAACCCTGACCTCACCCTCAGACCTCTCCCCGCCATGGGGTGGGAGCTCACTTGCTTGCTCACTCTGCTTCTCCTGTTGGTGCAGAGCATGGTGTTATTACAGTTTGGGCATTTTTCAGGAGTTTGTACTAAACAGTTTAAAAGAAAAGCCCATTTGGCTCTCTCACAGCCCCTTAGAACAGAATGCTTCAGGTAGAACAGTGGCTAGGGGTTTTTTCCACTGTGTTCTCCAACCTTATCAGCCTCTGTGTGCGTGCTGGGTTCATTGCATTCGCCCCCTACTGGCAGTAACTGGAAACACATGCTCTCCCGCATCTGTGTCAAGTTGCTGAGAATTTCCTAAGACAGAAAGGGATCCTAGAACATTACAAACGTCATCTCTATTTTACAGAAGGGACAACTGAGGCACGAGAAAGCTCGATAATTTATGGAGGTATCTTTGTGTTGTTGTCCAAAGTCCCAGACCCAGGCTGTTGTGTGGCCCATCCGCATGAAAGTTAAATCTTCTACTTCTGTGTTCTCTGCAAGTGGTGTGCTCCCCGCCACGATCCCCGCTCCATGATTCAACATATTTGGGACAGCGGCTTTTATAGTCTGATTGTCTCTTCTTCAGAGTGAAACTTTTTAGCTACTCTGCCTTAACTGGTTTTTATTAAAGCCTCAGGACATTCCGACAATTGATTGTATGTGAAAATGTTCATTTTAAGGATGAGGAAGTGGGTTATCAGAGATTGTCATGGGTACTTATTATAGCAGACCATAAGGGGAAAAACTTTTAGCATGCGTGTAAGAAAGTCGGAAATTGGAGCAGGCTAGGTAGTTAGGAACTGTGCCTCACATCACTTGCTTTAGGAGCGTCATAAGCATTGTTCATTCCTCCAGTCTTTAACCTAAAATATGTAGTCCTTGCATCAAAACTCACAGCTTTCTTCTGAGCCTCCAGAAAAAAATAGCTAAAAACAAACTAATGACGTCTTAAGTAGGCTAAAGAAAAAGTGAAGAATTACTCCATAAGCCTTCAACAAGTTGGTTCCCACAATGCTGTGGTTGCTTCTAGAACAAATACTCAGGTACCCAACCCACAAGCCTTCCTTTATTGCAAGTGTTGAAATACCCTCATTGAGCCCTACACACCCCACCCTTCTTAAAGCGCTCCAAAAGTGAGAAATTGACATTCCTTGTCTGTAGGGCTCTGGATTCAGTGGATATTCGAGTGTTTCATAAAGCTTTAGAGAAGAAAAAGCATGTCTCTCCTCAACGACACTGCCCAATGGTAGAATTGTGGACAGCCTTTCTTAGTCCTTTTCTTTATTTTGAACTGGTGTGGCTTTGTTCAAAGATACTTTGACAAAGAAATAGCCAATGCCTATGTGCTGACGTTCAGGAGCTAGAAGCAGGATTGAGTTTGAGGCTAGCCTGATCTGCATAGCAAGTCCACACACCAGAAATGAGGAGGGGAGCAAAGAAGCTGGTGGAAAGGAGAGAAATGGCTGGAGTGTAGATGCTTAATTGGATAGATTTTTGGTCACATGCCCAAAATGAACTTGATGATTCTGTCCAGGGTCAAGGAGGAATTTTCCTCTTCTGGCAAATTGGCCAAGGTTGGGTGGTTTGCGCCCTCACCTCTCTCTAGTGGTTCAGGCCATGGGTACTGTACCTGTTCTTTCTGCCGTTGGTTGTAAGTAGGACGGAAGCCTATGGGCCCGGTTCTTTAACTGGGTGGACCCTGTGTGCGCACATGGTGTCTGAGCGTGCTCCAAAAGGGGACAGGAAGTCGCTGGAGGCTCTCAGCTCCAGACCAGCCCTGACTCACTCCGAAGGTACCTACAATCAACCTTCTCAACAGTAGGAGAGAACTCGCCTGACTTTACCACCTTGGGGTTGATCATACTAATCCTTTTCTACTTATGAGGTAGCTAGAGCGGTAACTAACGTAGGAGAAACTGCTTCCATCTGCTGTTCAAAAGTCAGGGCATAGGGATCCCGGACATCTACCTGACTGCGTTGTCCAGCCGAGCCTAAGAGGGGAGGAGGAAACCAGAACCAGGGGCTTGGGGTGGGGGGTGGGGGCTGCAGGTTAATCTGTGTTCGTACCAGTTGTGTTCTGCTTTTGGTGACTTCACCTGACTGAAGTGCCAGTGTTATCAAAGTGCGTTCGTGTGTGTGTGTGTGTGTGTGTGTGTGTGTGTGTGTGTGTGTGTGTATGTGTGTGTAGATTTGGAAGTGTCTGGCTGCTTAGGTGGAAACCGGAAGAAAATCAGAGTCGGGGTTGACCTTGAGTCTGTCACTTAATGTCCTCCTGTTGCAGGTGAAGAACTAAGGTCTGGAGAGTCAGGATCATGATTCCAAGTTTGGGGAACTTTAATACTGACGAGGCAGAGCGTGGCTAGACCAGCGGGCCCAGGAACAGTCCGGTGTCCCCTTTTGGTCTTGTGCAGTTCTAGACCTACCTAACCCCTTCTCTTCTGCCTTGTCTCCCATGTCACTCTCTCCTCAGACCCCTTCTTTCCACCACAATACTCACTGAGAATGGCTGGCCAAAACCAGACCTGGACTTACATATTGCTGGTCCAAACTCCTCACTGAGAGGAGGGTACCACTCTGGTGATCCACCTACATTAAAGTAACAGTCAGAATGTCCAATTACTGCAAGCACCTTCCAAGGCCTAAAGAAAAGGTCCTGCTGTACACAAAGCAGCCTTTATTCCTGAACTCACACACCTAGTGCATGCTGGCTAAGTAGCCGTGGCCTTTTGTGGTGAGCTTAGACTTAATAATGCCTCCTCTTATGACAATAGCCAAACAAAAAAGAAAGAAGAAATGCTCATGGCTTTCATAAAAGACCTTTCCACCCCCTCCCAAAAAAGCAAGAAATAATTGTGGAAGGAAAACAGCATGGTATACACTAACTAAGCCCTCTAAGCAAATCTAATGGGTGTAATTTGCTGTAGAAGGAATTATCGAAGGGAACCAAATTCATCATTGTGTGCAGCCCTGAAGAGATTACAGATTGAGGGGGTGGGCTGGTGTGCAGGGGGTGGGGAAATCCTTCAAGAGGGTAAACACCCTACTGATCAAAAACAGCCCCAGCTTACCATTTACCAAATCGCTTTCTTGTTAAATACTAAATGCCTTCCACATGTCAGGTGTGTGTGAAGACAGGCAAAGTCAAAGTTGAGTTTAATCTTTGGAGGATGCCCCATTGACTTTGAAAACCTGGAGACTGTTTTGTTATCTTCCATTCAGAGCATTCATTTCTCCAAATTCAGTGAATGTCATGTCAGAGTGTCCTGAGTAGCCTGCTCTAAAGGGGTGAGGCTCTTTCTACCCTTTGCTCACACTTACAGAATTTTTTCCCAGAAGTTGAGTTCAGGTTAAGTGTGGTGTCCAGCCTTAATCCTGCTCCCTGGCACTGCCATCCACAACCTGCACAGATTCATGATAGAAAGCTGGCCAATCCATAGGAAAATCAGACCCAAACCCAGGAAGCTTTGGCTTCTGGTTGTCAGCTTCCAGGTGAGATCCATGGCTATGATAATTACTGGGCCCATTAACTCTGTCTACATATCAAGAAAAGTTTGGGAGCTGGGGAATAGACAGGTGCTGGCCCAGAGAAGATAGCCAAGATGAAGAACCCAAATTCTTGTTCTGCACACTAATGGTGATCATGATGGTAGATTTGTGAGCATCTCAAAAGACCCCTGTGACTCTTAGTAATCATTATATAAGTGTGCCTGGGAAGAAACTATGCCTTTAGATATAGGGAAGCTAACAGGTCACATGGGAAGGTTAGTGGCTCCCTTGAACTTGACTCAGCTGTCCATTGGCTGTGTAACCTTGAGTAAGTGACAGGTTCCCTGGACCTCCACTTCCTTCCCCATCAAATGGCAGAGTGGATTTTCCAACCCTCATGCTATGGTACTGGGGAAGCAGGAGGTAATTCTGCCCAGAGGTTGGCAAATCCCTCAAAGGCTGGGCAGTAAATATTTTACAATTCGCTGGCCAAAAGACAAAAATCAAGAATGCTAAGTAAACACGTATTTCAAAATCTAAAAGGATTTCTGGCTTCAGGATAAATAAAGAAAGGAGATGTGGGCTGGATTGGTTTCAGGTTGTAGATAACTAAATCCTGATTTAGGTGGTACATGAATGAGCTATGTCAATTTGCAACTATATGTTCATTTTATGTACATTAAGGAGTACTAGCTTTCTGTTTATAATGATGACATAAAGTTTTCCCTTTAGAGACACATTTACTTTAATAGAAAAGAAGATGTTTGTTTGAAAATTTTAATTTATTGTGTTCATAGAAATAAGTGGATTCAGTAAAATTATCATGGTGACAGGTAAAATGATGCAGTTCAAAGGGCACTGGACTAAATGATGGAGAAGTGTTCATATGGTCCGATTCTATCTTATGATATTCCTGACCTGGAATCTCACTTTTGCCGTGGCTTTGCCAGTACTGTAACTTTGAGCTACTGTGTCCTCCCTGTGAATAGAGTTTGAACCAGCTTATCTCATTAATTTTATTTCAAGACTTAAAGATAACGAAGCTAAGTGAACAGATAAGATAAAATCTTTCAAACATGATACACACACACATACACACACACACACCCTGTGGAAATACAAAATGAAGCATTTGGGCCTGGGGAAGCAGCAAAGGTGAGGTTGGCAGCACAGACACCTTTGCATGAGCTCCCTCCAACCGCCATAAAGTGCTCAGGATGCAGAGTGCAGTAGATAAGACCAGGGACCATCCAAGCAGGCAGGCTCACCCCAGCTGTCACTCAAATCCCATCTCCTGTCTGCTGGAGAAGCTTGTACTTGCTACCTGGAATCCCAGAGCCCCTATCCTTCATCCATAAAACAGAACTTTCCCCAGAACCAAGAGTGGTTGCTCTGAGAAAGTACTCTCCACACACCTGAAGCAGAGCGGACTGGAGCATTCAGAATTCTCCAGTGTCAGGAATGTCATATGGTATACATCCTGTAGAAACAGGAAGATCCAGGATCGCTTCAGTGCATCAATATTGCTGCAGGGTATCATGTAAATATTTACTAACTGGAATAAATTAACTATAGCTATAACATAGTATGTGTTATAGGATTGTGTGTGTTCCTATGCACATGTCTAATGCACAAAAACTTTACAACATCAGTTCAGGACTCTTTTGCTGGGAAAGAGGATGGTGGCTAACACATAGAAACTTTCAGCTGTCTGATTTCAGCATTCTAGATAGAATCACACAGGGCAATACTTGACCCATTTTCCAAAGCGCACCTTTATATAAATATATATTACAGAGCGGGGGCTCAGGCATGAGCAAAGAGAAAAATCAATAAAGAGGTAGGATTTCACAATATGAGCCTCCATCCTCATATCCCAGGCCTGCATTTTTCTTCTTATGTTACTTGGGCAACTGTCTCAATTCCTGTAGCTCAGTTTTCTCATAGGTTCAATGGAAACAGGCAGGATGTGATGAGAACCAAAGAACCCTCTCTGTGGAAAACAATTAATGAGAGTGCCTGGATGTTGCTCTTGTAAAAGCTAAGGGCCATTCTAGTGGGAATTTTCTACACCATATGGCTTGTGGAAGCCCGTATTCCACACATCCTCACAGCCTGTCTGATATTCCAGGGTGATGTTGGACTCCGTAACCCATAGCACATTTCTGCCCAACACATCATTCTGCGACCCCCTGATGTCTTGGACTGATTTGTTCAGCAATGAAGAATATTACCCTGCCTTTGAACATCAGACAGGTATGTACATCTGGGGGTTCCCATTCAAGAGCAATGGGATTGGGCTCATGCAGGATGCCTAGGGCAGCCTTAAAATGTCAGTGTTCAGGGCAGATGCTGGTGGAAAGCCCTGGGGAAGAAAGTATGACCTTGTGGGGGAAGGAAAGGACTAGAACCCTCATTGCTGCTTCTGCCTTCTTCTGTGTAAACCGTGCAGCTTGCCTCAAAGTAATCCAAGTAAACTTGAGTCCCCTGCCTGCCCTAAGGCCTCCTCTTCAGCTTTCTCTCTCTCACTCTCCTGTCCCCTCCCTACCCCAGCTCACTTTTCTGAACCTAAGAAGGAAGCCGAGACCTTATGTAAATATCGTTGATGAGGGAGGCCAGCTGAGCTTTGCCTGAGAAACCCTCTTCGGCCTCCATGCCTGAGTAAGCACTTAGATGACTGTACATCCCAGCAAACCCGGCTGGCTGTTGGCACAGTAGGTGCACACCCCACACGTGACATACCACCAGTGGAGCTGTCAATCTTCATGGAGACCTAACCCTGAGCACACCAACTTGGCCATGTCTGTCTAGAGGTAGGGAGTGATCAGTAGGCACCCACACTGTCACTACCACAAGGGAACTCCTGCCTTTAGTTAGAGCCGGAGGGCACATCCAGAATTGAAGTGAGTCCTAAATCACTCAGTAACATACATACTCCTGCCCCCCCACACCCTCTCATGCAGTCATGCACACATAAAATCTCTCACTCTCAGCTGATCCATCAGGTCTATCCATCCATGGTCTGTAGTTCATGTTCACTGAAGGATAGCTGGAAGTGGGGCCCAAGACAAAACCATACACTTTCCTGAAACATTATGAGCTATTTCTTTTGCAATATTTTTTGTAAGTCAGTAGCACAGTTCTCAAAGTGAACTTTGCAGGTGACAATTCTATGTCACAATGTTGAAAAATCACTGCAGTTGGACTTGACTCACCTGAGCACATAGCACAATTCTCCTTTAATCCCGAGAAGTATCTGGATCCCCTAGAAATGGTGAACAGTGTGATTCACCTCCTTCCCTCAAAAGGAGGTTAACTTGAAAATAAGAAAACAATGGCTTTGGGGTACTTGTTCTTTCACATTGTTGGTGCCTGGTCTCCCAGATGACATTTGGGTGGCAGCAGGGAGATGTGGCCTCAACACTCTGCCCTCAGGATGCCCTGACAGCAGGAGGAGTAGCTTCTGTAGTTGATCAGAGTCCAGGCTGGGGTCCACGTGGCCTTAAAGTGAAGAGTGATTTGACACCATCTGCTCCAGTTTAACCTCTAGATCCAGTGTCCTCTGTGATCCGTGTCCTCTGTGACCCAGTGTCCTCTGTGATCTGTGTCCTCTGAGATCCAGTGTCCTCTGAGATCCAGTGTCGTCCTCTGAGATCAGTGTCCTCTGAGATCTGTGTCCTCTGAGATCCAGTGTCCTCTGTGATCTGTGTCCTCTGAGATCCAATGTCCTCTGAGATCAGTGTCCTCTGTGATCCAGTGTCCTCTGAGATCCAGTGTCCTCTGAGATCCAGTGTCCTCTGAGATCCAGTGTCCTCTGCGATCCAGTGTCCTCTGAGATCCAGTGTCCTCTGAGATCCAATGTCCTCTGAGATCAGTGTCCTCTGAGATCTGTGTCCTCTGAGATCCAGTGTCCTCTGAGATCTGTGTCCTCTGAGATCAGTATCCTCTGAGATCCATGTCCTCTGAGATCCAGTGTCCTCTGTGATCTGTGTCCTCTGAGATCCAGTGTCCTCTGAGATCAGCGCCTTCTGTGATCCAGTGTCCTCTGAGATCCGTGTCCTCTGAGATCCAGTGTCCTCTGAGATCAGCGCCTTCTGTGATCCAGTGTCCTCTGAGATCCGTGTCCTCTGAGATCCAGTGTCCTCTGAGATCCAGTGTCCTCTGGGACCCAGTGTCCTCAGTGATAGGGACAATGATAGCGGTATAGACAAGCTGGTACCAACAAAACTCAGGACTACTTCCAGCTAGAGAGAAAGGGAAAGCTCTAGAGCTGACCGTTGTGCTAATACTTGCATAACAAGGTGAGCATACTTCCTGTCACTGAACTTTACTCTTTAAAAAAGTTAAAATACCCAGGAGTGGTGCGCACCTTCAATCCCAGCACTCAGGAGGCGGAGGCAGGCAGATCTCTGAGTTTGAGACCAGCCCCCTGGTCTACAGAGTGAGTTCCAGGACAGCCAGTGCTACACAGAGAAACTCTGCCTTGAAAAACTAAGAAAAAAAGTTTAGAATAATTTTATATCTGGTATATTTGCTACAACAAAACAATATAATCTATTAGCAGGTAAATCTGTTATCATTAATTTAATGAAATGTAATTTAATTCTGTACACTCTTGGATTCTTGGGGCAGCCCTCCACTGATTGAGACCTTGGCATTTCCATTAGTGTGATGAAAGGTGAGACAATGACATCGCTAAGATCCTTCTAGAAGTGTCTCTGAATCCCATATCAAGAGACAACAGCAACATAAACTCTCACCACCTTTAAAAAACTTGAAATATCCATCATCAAAAAAAAAAATCTTTTCTTTTCCCAACAAGTGCATCATCAGAGAAGTGATATGTGGGTCTGATTTTCTATAAAAGCCTTCTCTACCAGGAACAGCTTGGGGCAGTCAGGATACCCTGACCACTGCCTGTCTCCTTGCTGCCCATACATCTCTATCTTGAGTCTAGACATTACCACTTGCCAGCCATGTAACATCAAGCTTTTTGGCATATTTTCCTTTACCAAAGTAGGACCCACTCCCTAAAGCTGGGCAGGTAAAATGAGAGTTAATGCTATTATCAGGTGTTTAGACAAGTTCCTGGTACTTGCTCATCTCACCCAGGGCCATCTCACAACTCCTAGACAGGCAGAAAACAACCATGGCCTTCCTCTCTCCATCTTCCAGCCCAGATCTCATTAGCAACCCTCCCCATCTGGGACTGGGACCAAAGGCAAAGGAAGTGATGCGCCCTGGAGACAGTGTCTAGGAGAGGGCGGGGTGCAACGCTCAGCCTGTTGAGGAAAGCTTGAAGATGACTTCAGCTCAGAGCTGCTGAGCTGTGTCCTCAGCTTACCACAAAGGATTTGGCCCTCTCTTTGAAGCAGGACTTTTGGTTGACTGCACTAAAGGCTGGAAAGGGCACAGTCACAGATTGCAAAATAGTCTTCAATCTCATTAATTCATCTCGGCTTTAACTTCAGCTTTCTCAAAATAGAGAATTGTTAATATTAGACAATTTATTTAGGTAGGAAGTCTGTACTCCATATACATATATAATGTATAAAATATATATATTTCATATATATACATATACACACATATGGTTTTTTATTGTTGTTATTGTTTGGTTTGGTTTGGTTTGGCTTTATTTCGAGACAGAGTTTCTCTATATAACAGCTCTGGCTGTCCTGTACAGCAGCCTGGCCTCAAACTCACAGAGATCTGCCTGCCTCTGCTTCCTGAGCACTGGGATTAAAGGCATGTACCACAGACACTGGGCCACTGTGGTTTTTGGAGAAAGGGTCTCAGTATATAGTACTGGTTGTCCTGGAACAGGACAGGCTGGTCTCCAACTCCAATGGCCTGCCTCAGTACTGGGATTAAAAGCAAATGCCACCATGACAGGCTTCACATGTATATATTTTTAAAAGATTACATATCCAATTAAGTTTCAATAGGCCACCTTCTGAAAAGTTCTGGCCTCACCTCTACTTCCTGGAGTTCCGCCCTAGATATCCTCTTTCCCATACACCTCTTCCCTGACCTTCAAAATGGCCATGCCAATATGTGGCACCTTCTTCATTTTGAAATTTTGCTAATACTCTTTCTGCAGCAGAGCTTTCTAGCCTGGGGAAGTGCTAGGGAGTAAGTTCCAGGTGACCGTTCAAGTCTAACTGTACAGAGCCTGTGTGTGGTGGTGAAGACTAGATGCTGGCTCTGCCCTCTGCACCCCACCTGCAGGCAGATCCTTCCATTTTGTTCTGCATAGCTGTTATCAGGGTTCAGCTACAGAAGACACCATATCACTCTAAATCTGTCTCTTACCCATTGTGTGACTTTAAAAGGGGCTATCTCCTGAGGCATTCCTTTCTCTATTTGTAAAATGGGTGCCGTGATCTAAGACCTCATAGAACGTATTGAAGATGGCATGAAAACCAGTATTTAGCAGGATGACTAGTACATAATAGCACTCGAGGAGCATGAGAACTGTTGGGCCAGGTGTACATGCCTTGAATCCCAGTATTGGGAAGGCAGAGGCTGGTTGATCTCTGTGAGAAACCATCCTGGTCTGCATAGGACATCAGAGCTACATAGTGAGACCCTGTCTCTGAAAAGAAAAGAAAGTAAGAAATATAACAGTTCTGATTAAACAATTTTTTAAAAGCTTTTTAAAAAAATAGTACAAAAAAATCTTAAGCATTAAACTCAAGAGGGAAAACCTTTAAATTTCACGTGGGCCTTCATGTGCTGGGTATAGAAATTCAAAAGTACAACCATGACCATGGGCCTAAGAATTTCTAAATCCAAATCAAAGAACACACACAAAATCATTCAAAAGTCTAAGTCAGCCCTTGTAGCAGAAGCCACACCCAGAGACGTCACTACTGGCTACCTCTGGTTTGATTGCCCCTGAGGCCTTCAGAGAAGCCACACCCAGCACTACTCAGGCCTGGCTCTTTCAGCCTAACTCTCAAGGTCAGGGCTCTTTGCAGACACCCAGCCAGCCCCACCTCTTCTCTCCATTCAATTTCTTACCCTGCTCTTGGTCTAAGTCATTTCAAGGTTAGGATGAAAGCCAAGAGAGGTTATGGGATGGGGCAGCCCAACTCTAAGAGGAAACCTGGAAGAAGCCATTTATTACCACAGGATTTCCCTCATAAAGCCCTTCCTTTCTGTGACAAAGCTACAATTGATGGTACCCTATACTACCCAGTTCACTCACCACCTCTCTTCAATGTCGCCTTGGGCAAAAAACTTTCCCAACTACCTATGCTAATAAATCATTCTAATTAAGGTCCCAAGTTCTCTAACTCAGGCCTCCTCGAAGGTAGACTGTCTGTCTCCCCGGCGCTGGTGGTGCATTTGCTTTGTTCTAGTTGTTCCTGACTCTGAGAATGAACATGGGCTTGCTCTGAGAGATGGGCAGCTACTGTCCACTATGATATGAACTTTCTAATCTCTATCTGGAGATATTTTAGGCATGGGTGTCACCTCCCTACCCTGAGGGATCTGGAGCAAATCAGCCAGCTGTGAAAGCTGAAGGCCCAATGAAGTTAAATGTATGCAACTTGATGGCTTCATGTGAGGGAACTACCCCCCCCCCATTCAATGTCAACTCTCTCAGGCTTCTTAGTTTTTCTTCTCAAGGGAGCTGACCCTCAAGTGCCCTGACCCACTTCAGACTTCAAAGGAGCTGGCAAAGGCTGCTGCTTAATAGTGGCCTCTGGACTTCTACATCAAGCTTTCTGGGAACAGGATGCTGCTGGCTAGCCTCAACTAGTAACTTAGGCAAATGGACCTCATAGATAGTTTCTCCAAAGAGTTCAGTAGGTTTTGTAAATGAGAAACACATTAAAAACAACACCAACAACACAATCTGATCTAGTAAGAGAATATATTCTTATATAAGTAGTCCCTTCTTTTATTTGCCCTAAGTTCATTTCTTCCAAACACTATGAAGTTCTTTTTCATGTAATTTCCCAGGATTGGAAGCATGGCATCATTATCTCTCCATCTTCTTTCTGATTTTTCAGACCTCAGTTTTAGATAGACAGACAGACAGACAGATAGATAGATGGATAGATAGATATAGATGATTGATGAACTTACTGACTTACAATTATGTGGTGAATATGCATCCATCTGCTTGCCTACCTGCCTTCACCAAAATCTTGTTTTTGATATGTGCGCCAGCTTGGTCTTCCAGGACCAGGAAATGTGGCATGATGCAAGATGTCCACATGGTGCCTAACTACCTTACTAATGACCATTGTGACCCTGGAGCGGGAACCGTGTAACCTCCCAGAACCTGTTTCCTTACCTTACGGTAAAGATCCTAATCACTGTGGTCTGGTAACACTAACTGAGGACTGTGGTAAGGAGGAGGACGGGAAGGGGATCTTAGCACTCCTGAGTCAGAGTGAACAGAGCTCGAGATCCAGGGAGGGAGGTGCTGTGAATCCTTCTGGAACCTTTGGAGAAAGGCACCTGAGGGAAGATTCTTTGAGAGGTTAAGTGAGCAGCTGTGGTTGGGGAGAACAGGAACCACTCAGGAGTCAGCAGAATGGGGAAAAGGCTGCTTTAGGCAGAGAGTAGGGAGTGACAGAAGGGCAGGAAATAGAGGCCTTGGGGCAAAATTCTTCCACTGAGGCCTCCACCTTATCTGAAGAGGCTGAGGCTCAGACCATGGGATCAATCTACCACCAAAATGTCTCTGTGGGTGCTGTCCCCTAGCCCCGTCTCCACAGCTCTGAGAACAGCCATTTCTTCCCAGCTCTGGAGACTGGGAAGAGCTTTTACAGACAGGAAAGCCAGCCGCCATATAGCTGGGCCACAGGCCCTTTGCTGCACACAAAGCCGGCTCTGTAAGGGAGCTCTACCTAGGAGCTGAGAGTGGGGCGCCAGGCCAGCAAACACCTTCCTGATGTCAAGACTGACCTCCCACTTCTCTAGATTCCGAAGGCTCTCTTGGCTTCCAGAAACAACTGCAGTCTTCCTTCTGAAGCCAAACAAAATAACCCTGCAGTGGAAATGGAGAGGGGAAGGGAACAGAGAAACAGCAAAACCTTTCTGTGAAGAGAGACGTGCTCTGTGCTACACAGCAGTGCACTGATAGCAATCTCAGTCAGGGCCCAGTGCAAGACCAGCAGCCAAAGAATGTCAAGGATCATAAATATCTCTCATCAGAATACCAGGAACGTCTAAAGGCCTCTTAGGTTTACTCAAGCCAGAAATCAGTAGATGAAACAGCACAGACAGGACTTGGGAAGCGTCTGTTTGCTCAGAAGACCCTGCCCTCTGCCAGGAACCGGCCATAAGCCTGATCAGCTAGCTCCAGCCAGCAATGGGGGAATCGAGGAAATGGTAGCTGGGTCAAACCACCCCCTCAATTTCAACTGTCAGGCACCAGGACTCACCAGCCTAGTGAAATACAGGCTCTTTCATGTATGTGAATGCAAAATTCTGGTTAAGTAACTCGTGATTTGAAGAGATCACTTGCTACACATTGTGAGACCCTGGGCTCAATTTCTAGCTAAAAAAAGAAAAGAAATTGGTTAAAATTTTAAAATAAGTTTAGGGTTTGGGCTTACCAAGAGACTCAACAGTAGGAGAAGAGATTTCTAGAAGGAATACACTTTTGAGGGGAAGTCAGCTTCTATCTTTATGAAATAGCCCTGTCGCACCTGTGAGGTAGGATCACTGGAGGAATTTGAGAAACCAGATGACACCAGTCAGGACTTGGCACCTCAAAGGTAATGGGCAAGAGGTAGCCCCCAGCAGGGCAGAGCTGTCTCCTAGCTGAGTGTGAGACTTTAGAGGCAGGGGGATGGCAGCAATAGCAACAACATCAGTAGCTGTGGAGTATCACTGCCGGATGGATGTCCCTTCCCATTATCCACACAGCCTGAGCCAGTGAGCGCAGCCATGCTCCACTCCCTTCTCTAGCTCTCTGCCTATCTCTCTCTTCATGCGCCATCTCTTTTCTGTTCTAGTCCTCAAGGGATGAATGGGGGAGGGGTGAGAAGAGCAAGGCATTCGGACTGTAGCTCACACCCTAGCTTAGCCACACCCTGACAGTTGGAGCTAAGAAAAATGAGTCTCCTCTGGTCCTCAACTTCCTCATCTACCAGGGGACAAGGGCTAAACGTGTCTATCCACCATGAATTCCTACCATGCAATCTGTGGCATCTCACAAAGTAGGTGGACAGTGATAGCATTACTAACAGCATTAAAACAGATGTGAGCTTGTCTGAGCTGTATAACAACCGTATGATATAGGTGCTATCAAGTCATGAACAGGCAAAGTGAGGTTCTCAGTTACTGGATGGATGGACAGCAGGTGGGTGGCTGGGTGGGTGGAGAGATAGGCAAATAAGTGGGTAGATATTATGGTGGTTACAATAATTATTTACATCAGAGCTGGGGGGTGTAGCTCAGTGGTATTGTTTGACTAGCCTGCGCAGTCTGCAGCCACCAAAGAATCTAAGCAATTTGTACCTCTTCTGGTCTATTCTTATATCTGCCATTCCATGTTTCTGCCAAAAACTCCTGGACAAGCATATATCCCAGCCTGAAAGTCAGGAAGGCATCTGTCTGAGTATCTACACAGATCCTTTGAAGGAGTAGGTAGTCTGACCACAGGAAATAATAAATCTTAAACCAGCACCAAAAACACAGGAACATTGGTACAGCCAATTCCACCATGATCTTCCTCCACAGACATCTGTTATGTTGGTTCAAGGTCTGCCATACTATGAGGACCATCTAACTAGCCTAAGACCCTTGTAAAAGATGACCAGAAGCTATGCACAAACAGATAGCCAGCATGAGCATCTTTCCATTACACAAAGAAATTCAAATCAGATTCACATAGAGTCTGGCAAACCAAAACATTTAATTGGGTAATTGATTGGTTGGGTAATTCCTTAGGCACTGGCCTTCAAACTCTATAACTCCAAATTCTAACACCCTATAGGTCAAACATATTACTGCCATTTTTCAGCTATGGAATCAGAGGCCTAAATATCTATGGCTTACCAAAGGCAGGCAGCTAAATAAGGATCTGAGCCCAGGCCTTCAGAGCTCTTGAGTTTTTCTTACCATGTTGCCTGAAGAATATTTTGCTTTCCTTCTCTATTGGGTACCCTCCTCTTAAGCACCAAAAAGAGATATAATAATTTCCCATCTGCCTCATGCTCTCTCTGGCCCCAACAGCCATCTACAGAATCCTATCTCTCTGGTCATCTTTGCAGAGAAGATGGCCTGGACCCTTGCAACTGCATGCCATAAATAGAGTCCTTTCTGCCCACCGGTTAAGGGACAGAGGATGCTAACATACATAACGGAAGTATTCTTTGGTGCCCTCTGAAGACTATCATTCTTTACTGCTCTGTGCTCTGCTGCAGCTTGTGACTCCTACTGGACATCAGTGCACCCTGAATACTGGACCAAGCGCCATGTCTGGGAATGGCTCCAGTTCTGCTGTGATCAGTACAAACTGGATGCCAACTGCATCTCCTTCTGTCATTTCAACATCAGCGGCCTGCAACTGTGCAGCATGACGCAGGAGGAGTTCATTGAGGCGGCCGGCATCTGTGGGGAGTACCTGTACTTCATCCTCCAGAACATTCGATCACAAGGTCAGTGCCAGCGAGCCTCGGGAGCAGGGCCTGAGACTAGGACCGGATCCCTGTGAGGGACTTCCCTTCCCGTGACTCTCAAGCTAAACGTTACCAGGGCTCAGTCAAAAGCTCTCAGTAATCAGAAACTCTACTGTCCCCATGTTGAGAGTTTAGTCACTAGGAAAGCAAGAACCAAGAATGGAAGATGGATAGGCTTTGTTTTAAAGAATAGAAAACCTCAAACATGAGTAAGGAAGCCAGGCTGACAGCCTAAAATAGGGATGTTCAAAACTAACTGAAACCATAAAAGGTGAGCAATAAAGAGCGAGCATTCTACTTCATCTCTGACTAAGTAGTAAGGGAGACAATGAAGGAGATCTCTCCCCTTTCTATCCAGAGTCGAGAAAGAATTGCCTTTTAGTACATTCCTTTTGGTCAAGGATCCAATGGCCAGAAGGTGGCGCCAGAAGCATGGGATCACTATGAGCATGCGCTGTTTTGTTTTGTTTTGTTTTGTTTTGTCTTGTCTTGTCTTGTTTTTCCAAACCAAAAAGCTTGGAGAACAGCGGATGCTGTGTCCTAGGGATAGAGCTGCTTGTGTGAGAAGCTCCGTACCTTCGCTCTGGACGGACAGTTGGACAGGGCTGTGTCACAGGTAGTCAGGACAAAGTGAAAGCCGGAAAATCCAAAGAACCCATTGTGTTATTAATACGGCCCTGGCCCTTATATGTGGAAGCCTTAAGATGCAACCTGAGGGCTGGGTCTCTCTGCTGGGCTTCGGAGATTGGGTGAACAGTTATTTGGCCCAGCATAAGGACACTAGGTAGCAGCTGTTTCTATCACTAATACCACCAAGAGGCTGGGGTGGGGATGGGGGGCAGCACGACACTAATGCAGAGACATGTTTGATTTTAAGAAATCTTAAAAGTTGTCAGTTTCTTTTGAAAAGGCTACTTCAGAAGACACCAGAAGGGGGAAGGTCCCCTGCCACTGGGGAGCCAAGCTGTCTATTCGTCCCTTCTTGACAGGGACACTGTGTGCAAAGCAGAGATTCTCATTTGGGCGGAGGACCCTCAGAGTACCTTCCAGCTCTGGGCGTCTGGGGACTCCATTTGCTCCCGACCTCCATCAGGAGGGCCTCGGGGCAAGAAAGCAGAGAGTGGAGACTCTGAACTAGCCTGTCCTTAGGGTGCGTATACCCTAAATGCAGACAAATCTGAGTGTACCACAGCCACCCTGGCAGGAGGAGCCTGGAACGCCATTCAAAACTCTCCAAGGGCCAGGCGTGTCATTGCAAACATCTTTAATCCCACAAACCTGCTCCATTCAGAGGTTCTTCCTTTAAGGTTCCTCTGGGAAGTCTGTGTACACATGCATAGTGGCCAGAGCTCACACACCAGCAGTTTACCCAGAACACAGTGGACTCACTGCTCATTCTGCAGGAATCACCGTTAGAACTATCTTTCACTCTGAGGTTTCTCCATTTGGACAAAAGTTATATTCTGGGTAACTATGTAGCTCATGCCTTGTGTACCCATGGTCTAGAGCTCTGTAAGAACAGGACACTGAACAACAAGCTTCACCAAGGGGAGGCTCTAGAGGGGCATCAGGAGCCCAGAGGACCAGCTGGAGCAGTATGATTTGAAAGTCTAGAAGCATGGAGGCACTGGTCACCTGAAGAAGTCCAGGGAAAGCCTGGGGTCACAGAATGGCTTTTACAATGTAGGACAAGAAATACCTCTCATCAGCCCCCAACTCTGTTCTTGGCCCATTGGCCAGAGTGTTCCAATTGTGTCAGTGAAGAGAAAGTAGCCTTCATGTTGGACACCAGGTTAGGAAATAGGTGTCTGTTGACCTGAGCTGCTTCCTGGAATCAGGATCTTAAACTCCGGCCCAGATTTCCATTCTACAGAGTAAAGAATCAACATGGTCTTCCAATGACTTGAGCATTCAGGGGGAGCCATGTGCCTCTGTGAGATTGTTAGCCTTCTCCTCCCTCCCTTTGGCCATCTCAACACAGTCATTCTGACCTCTGAGGATTACAGTCCATGTCAAATGTCATAGGCCCAGGGCCGGAAGGGAGCAGAGTGAGTGTTTCACCTCATATTCCATTTAGACTACAGTGAGCCCAGAGAGCCTATGAGTGGCAAAGCCGCACGGGCAATAGTGGTCCAGCTCAGTTCAGAACCCACATTTCCTGGATCCTAGACGAGGTCTAGATCACTCTCTGAGAGCTTAGAGCAGGTCCACAGAACCGTCTGGAATCCTTGGCATCAGTTGTTCTTCTTAGAGAGCCTTTGAAAAGTGTGATGTTGTTATTTGGCTTTACAATGACTTTATAAAGGCCAGATGGTGTCCAGGTTTCCCTCTGGCAAAAGTCACCCCTCCGAAGAGACAATCACTTCCCTTCTTCCAAAGGCCAGCCCCCTGGATTCTACGAAATAGTTTGTGACTCTCTCTTTCCCTTTCTCTCCAAGGTTATTCCTTTTTCAATGATGCTGAAGAGACCAAGACCACCATTAAAGACTGTAAGTATGACATTCAAACTGCCCAAAGCTGTGCCCAAGCTATGGCTGGCCACTTGGATTTGCTCTTGCTGTAACAATTATACTACGTTGATGAAGCAAAACAAGCCAAGACTTGGGGAGTAGAGAGAAATGAGTTACAGAGTATGGCGGGGGGAATGAGGGTCTGTGGGACAGTAACTCACGTCCACAGAGACCCCATGTCTCTGTCTATAATACCAGGATCCTTAGTGGATTGTGGTTAGTTTAAGAAGCAGTGACATTTGTGCCCGGTAAAGGACCTTTCTGGTGCCCGTGGATATTATAGAGCCAATGCCCATTAGCCATAATACTACTGACTTCCGGACATTAAGGGCCTTATGGCTGCTGATATTTCAGAATAATCTGAACCTAGTCGGTCAAACTGATAATTTGAAGATGATGGGGAGATCTCAAGTAGCCCATGATCCCAGTGATTAGTCTTGTTTCATTTCTGCAGATGAAGTCAGGGAAAGGGAACTCCCATCTTGGAGGTCCCATTCTAAAAACATTTGTATTTGTTCTTTGAGAATTTCATACATGTGTGTAATATACTGTGATCGTATTACCCCTTACTCTACCCAACATGTCCCCCTCACAACTTAATTTTTCTTCCTTTTTAAAAAAATGACTCTAGTCAGTGCTGCCAAAATATATGCAAAGGTATGGTGCCATCCGCTGGAATATGGACAACCTACCCATGGCTATATCCAGCCACCTTGAAAATGAACCCCCCCCCCAAAGCCTTTAATTACCGTTATCTGGAGCTACCATTTTTTTAAAAAAAAAATGATTATTGTTATTAATCATTGAGTCTTGTGAAAAGATTCTGCCCTAAGAGCTGAAAAAAGATAAGTCCCTTTTCCTTGTACTCTTGCTTAGCTACCTGCGAAATGTAGGGAGTTTTCCAAGGCCCTTCTGAAAGATAAATCCAAAGGGACAGACAATGAGGGTTAGTTATATAGTTGTTTGGATTGTTGAGCTCTGTGTTAATGTGTGTGTGGTTTTGTGTGTGCATGAGTATAGGTGTGTGTGTGTGTGTGTGTGTGTGTGTGTGTGTATGCGCGCATGCGCACATGCACAAACATACCACAGTGCAAACACTGAGGTCAGAGGATAACTCCTGGGAAGCGGTTTTTCCTTCCACTCTGGTTTGCAGGAGTCAATCAAACTCACTTCATTAGGCTTCCACAGTCAGTACTTTTACCTACTGAACCATCTTGCTGGCCCAGAAATTTTTCCCTCTTCCTAAAATCCCAGTCAACTGAGGATTTAAGTTCTTACACTTCTGATTAATTTAGGTTTTATGATTTTTGTTTTTTGGTTTATGGACATATTAGCACAAGAATAGCAACCTCAATTGTCTCCCCATCCAGCCCCAAGGACCCTGACAGGTCTTACCAGAGAGAAGGAAAAACAGCCTCCAGGGGACAAAGGCAAATGATGGGCCCTCTCGATCCTTGAAAAAGAGCTAGAAGGTGTGTCATTAGGTTGTCCAAAGCAGTAGCCACTTAGACATATGTGGTACTTACTTAGAAATTCAATCATGTTGAAGTTCAATTCAAGTCCTCAGAAGCACTAGTCATATTTTAAATGCACAGTCACAGCTGGCCAGGAGCCACCATATTGGATTGCTGGCATTTCCCATCACAGCAAGTACACCTGGGCATTATCAGTAGAGAATCAGGAGGGGTAGGAGCTGAGTCTGAGAGCTGGCCAAGAGCAGATTTATGAGTAGTGGAGTTTGGGTTTCATGCTGAGCAAGCTGGGTAGTCACTGAAAGGTTAAGTATGGAAATGGGAAAGGTCATAAGTAGATTTGAAGATTTCTTAGGCTGCTGTGTCTGGGTTAGAAGGGAGTCTAGTTGAGGGCCTACTATTTAGGAAGGTGATGCTGGTGGCCCATCCAGTGATGCAGAAGAAATGAAAAATTACAAAAACTTCTACAAGTGTGGGTGATGGGTGAAGGCTTTGGGTAAGTGTGTTTAGGATTCACAGAGAAAACCCCTCCACCAATGGCTGCTGCTAAAGCTCTGATCCATCTGCCCCAACCCAAAGAGGTACAGCTGACTGAGCCTAGACTTAAGGCCTCTGTTGAGACTCCCCAAACAGCAGCCCCACAGTTCTTATATCCCAGCCCCAGCTCCATGGCCAGAACACCACGGCCTTTTCCACACCCTCCTGGGACCTGGCTCTGGCTTTTCTGAAGCCTTTAGGACCATGTTTCCCTAAACAAAAACTCTAATGTAGAACTTGATACAGAAGTAGACAGGAAGTCAACAGTATGATAGCTTATGCCATAAGCCTGTTCTAGGACCATATGGCCTCAGAGTCTGTGACTCAGCAATGTTTTATGACCCCAGATATCAGGAAACTAGAGGCTGCTTTTCAGTGCTGATGCCAAGCAGACATGGCCAAGGAGGGCAGGGTGGTGTACTAAAGGCTTCAGTGAAAATTGCTCCTATCATTGATTTCTCAACAGTTAATACTATGCCAGATGTAGAGCCAGAAATCTAGACATGTGATCTCATATGTACTCCCCCATCTCCATTTTCATCTGAAGAAATCTGGGGTACAGCAGCTTGAGAGTAAACACAACAAGCCTGGGACTGATTCCAACTTGTTCTCTCAGTGGCTCAGTGCTTATACATTCAGCTACACACACATGTACATGGATATGCGCACATGCGCACACGCACGTGCGCACACAAACACACACACACACACACACACACACACACACACACACACACACACGAACACACGAACCTCTGCCTCTGCTACCAGGCCCTTCTGTTTGTTCTCCTGCCCCCTTAGTTGAGACCCAAGGCCCCCGGGATGTGTCTCCCTCTGGGTCTAGCTTGACAATGCCATAGCAGGGGGTCATCAACTTAGTCCCTACCAAAAGTCCAGCAAGCCACGAAGCCATCAAAACTGCCCAAGGAGAAGCAGTCCAGCCCTTGATCACATTTCCTTTCCTCTCTATGTGTTCCCACCCTCCTCCAGTACAGGAATGTCAGTAGAGGCCACCCCATACCCAAGACAGAGCTTACACTCCGGTTCACGGCTGAACCCTGGAGTATCTGCACTGTGCTAGTGTGGGGCAGACTTTTTGAATGGACTGACAGTGTCATGGACTGCAATGAGCTTGGTTTTGAAACTTTATCCCCAGGCTTCTAGAGGACGCCCAACTATGATTTCAATCAACAAATGATAACCCCCTTGGCTCTATTTTAAGTTTCCAATCTCAACCAGGCCTGTCCAAATGCCACAGACAGTAGTAGGGCTATGTCTCTCCCCAAGCTACACCAGCCACCCCTGAATAGATACAGATCACACACACACACACACACACACACACACACACACACACACACACACACAGAGGCCACTGTTTGCAGAGAAACAGAGTTCCTTCTGGGTGCTGTAGCAGACCCACAGCTCATCTTGGTCAGGGGTTTAATTGAGCACTTGCCTCTGGTTTGACTCAGCAGTAATAACTCCACCTCTTCTACCTCAGCCTCTACCTCACTCACTAGATTTAAAAAAAAAGAAAGAAAGAAAGATTTGGGAATTCCTCAACCCAGGAGGGACCAACTTCAAAGTCACCTGGACTTGGGACAGTTAGAACAGAGTGATGTGACAAGATGAGCCATCATCGTGTCTCCTGTAACGCCTCCTGTCCTGTGTCCCCCATCACACCAGACAGCTTCCATCCCAAGCACAAGGGCCACAGAAACAGAAGGCACCCTTCCCCTGCTGCTTACAATTCAGTGAGGCTTGTTATCCGCTCACGGTCACTGACTTGTCGCTGTTTATTGTTAAGACTCCACTTGTTTTTTTTCCTAAAAGATTCAGAGACACACACAATGGAGAAGTCTAGAGATGGAGACAGACACACAGCCCAAAAGAGGCAGCGACAGCTGTTCAGCCCAATGAGCTAAATCCTCACCAGTGCCTGAGAGAACATGATGGCATCCTGGTTGGGAGGGTTCGCTCTGGGACGGAAACTCTGGATTCAAGGCCCAGCTTCACATCTTGACAAAAGTCTTAAACTCTCTGGGCTGCAAACTCCTCCTAAATAAAAAGACAATCGTGTTATCCAGAGTTGTTGCAGGACTACAATGTTGTATGTGAGGCCTCCATCTAGTAAGCGCTCAGAATTTAGTAAAGGCTTCGAATAACATCAGCTTCAGTAGAGAAAAGGCGAGGTGGATTTTAAAGGAAGCAGAAACACACCATGATTCAAGAAACACATGGCTGCCCTTGGATCTCAGCCAGGAGGTGGCAATCAGGGAAGGGTTCTGAAGAGGTTCTGTGTGAGTGAGAGTCAGCTCAGTGGTGGCTGGGAAAAGTGTGCAAAACTCCTGGGGCACGGGAAAGTGACACCCATTGAAACCAAATAACCTCAGAGATGAGAGAAAGTTGGGGTGCTGGAGGAGATAAGGTCAGAGGGCTGGGTGTGGCCCAGTTTATGAAAGGCCTGCCTAATGTGATAGCCTTCATCTAGGTGGCAAAGGGGACAACTTGGGGAGTAATATGACCCGGTGGTGCAGATCACAAAACCTGGGCAACAGTGTACACAGGACACCCTTTCCTCCCAAGATGACATAGATATCCTTTGTCCCATTAATATGCAAACTAGACTATACATCAGAGCGATTAGTGTAGTGTGGTGGCTGAGAATATCACTTATTTAACACCGGCTGTCTACCCAGGACTATGCTAAGTACTGAGGGAATACATAGGCAAAGATAAATCCTGCCCTCTAGTGGACACAGACTACAAACCACACAGACGAACGTCATGAAGGAGCTCAAAGGCAAAGGGAAGTAGATGTGGGATTCTAAATAGAGTCCTAGAGACACATATATGTGATTACAAGTTTTATAGTTGGGGAGGCCACCCCTGGAGGGTGAATTCGAGTCTGGGCTGAGATGAGGCTGTGAATACCCGGATAGTTAAGGAAAGAGCATCTGGGCAAAGAGCAAGTATAAAGGCCCCTAGGTGGAATAAGCCTGCAAGGTGAGAAGAGCCTGTGTAGCTGAAGCAAAGTGAGCACAGAGCCAGGGAAATAGACAGAGGGCAGTAGGAGGTAGGTCTGGTTCAGATATTCTATTAAAAATTCATATACTTTGGGACAGTGTATGTGTTGGTATCTCAGATTGTCAGTTACAGCACAATAATATGTAATTTGGTCCAATATTGAGTTAATGTCTTGTTTCCTTCATAAATTCTAATCTCTTTGTTTTTATCATGTCCCTTCTAATCTATTCTCCATACAGTCACAAGAGGTTTCTTCCTAAACGTGAGTCTTTGAGCTAGGGATGCAGCCCAGTTAAGTAATTTGTGTAGCACACATGAAGCCTCGGGTTCCATCCATCAAGAGTTCAGGGTCATCCAAAACACAATGGGCTCCATGCTGCATGAGCTATGGAAGACTGTCTCAAAAATAGTTGGCAGTTGGGGGGTAGGGGTAGGGAGACTCTCTGCTTGCAGTTTAATATAAAATCCCAAACCACTATCCAGCCTCCAAAATCATGACCCCCTCCTACCTGCAACCTACATGGATGTCAGCAGCACCAGCCACCCTCTCCAACCACAGGGTATGCAAGATAGGTGCTCTAGGATGGAAAGCAGGGTGCACACTGCCCTCCACACCTAAAACCCTGCCTCTCCTCTCCCCCTCCCCCTCCCCCTCCCATCTCCTCCCCTCTTCCTCCTCCCCCCTCTGGTTCATAAGGTGACTGTCTCCTCTTGTGATATTCTTCCTCATAAAATAGCCACTTCTTGGCCTCCTTCTCTACACAATCTCATGTATCAATCACGTTTAAAACAACAAGGAATTTGTCGTTTCATCCCGGGTTCACCGGGGCACATGAGCAAGAACTCCATCTGTGTGTTTTCTCTTACATTCCAGCAGGGGCCCTGCATGCACTTCCAGCAGGTCCCGGGATCAAGCACATCCCATCCCTCCATGTGCCAGCCACCCCAAAGTGTCTCCTACCCAAAGGCTGGCCATTAACCTCTGCTCTTTGGGGTGCAGTTTGAGGCTTTCCCACTCCCATGGCTCCTTCTGTTTCAGATGCTGATTCCAGTTGCTTGAAAACAAGCGGCATCAAGAGTCAAGACTGTCACAGTCGAACAAGTAAGGACAGAGACACCGTCTTCCTTCCTTTAGGCTGGTCATCTTTGGAATTAAGTGGTTAAGTGGGACCACTTTCCCAGGGAGGTGGTGGAGAAATCAATGATTGCTTTCATACATGTGATCAAAATCATTATTTCACTTGGGCATCACATTTAAGAATTGAAGAAATGTTCTGACTGGGTTCTATTGCTGAAGGAGAGTTTTCTGTTTCCTGTTTCACTGTGTGGTCTTCTCACTGAAGTACTCAGGAAGAGAATTAAAGGCAACATGGGAAATTAGTCAGTCCAGGAGGCTTCTCCAGCATGGAGATTTGCTCTGCAAGCAATTACCTTGTGTTAGGCCTGAATCTACCCACTTGCCATGCGTTAAACCATTAAATCCTGAAGCTCACAGTAGGGCATAGGTACCTTATTACCCCATCAACACTGCATTTCCAAAGTCAGAAGGGGCAGATTCCAGACCCAAACCCAGGCAGTCATAGCCCACATCAGTCTTACCCATGCCTAAAGTCACAAGAGAAATACCAGCTCCTTGTCATAAATGGAATTGCAGAATGGCCGCGAGTACTGGATTTTTAAAAATAAATTATTTATTTATTGTACATCCTGGCCAAAGTTTTTCCTCCCTCCTCTCCTCCTAGTCCCCCCCCAACCCACTCCCTCTGTTCCCACCCCCAATCCACTCCTTCAGTTCTGTTTAGGAAGGTCAGGTCTCCCATTTTACCACAGTCCTCTTGCCCATTAGAAAGGAGTGAGCTCATGAGACTTTGGCTAAGTCTCGTGTCTCTGTGCGGGGATTTTGTTTATAGTTTATCAGGAAATAGACATTTTCCAGCTTGGTAAGGCTCCAAGCAGAGCACTTAAAGTGAGTTGTCCAGCCCAACAACAGTTCTCACAGGTTAATCAGAAATTCTATCTATCTATCTGTCTATCTATCTATATGTCTACCTATCTGTCTTCCTCTCTCCTTCCCTCCTTCCCACCCTTTTCTTTTAACATCTCTCATATTTTTTAATTATTTGATATTATAATTACATCATTGTTCCCTTTCTTCCCTCCAAACCCTCCCATATATTCTTCCTCTCTTTCCTTCAAATTCATGACCTCTTTTTTCACTAACTGTTCTTACATGCAAATATGTATATACATCTATATTCCTAAATATAACCTATTTGGTCTGTGTAATGCTGCTTGGATTATGTTTTCAGCACTGACTACTTGGCACTGAACATCAATTGGTGTGCTCTTCCCTGGGGCTCTCCTGCCCCCAGCTCTCCTCAGTTGCCTCTAGTTCTTTATGTGGGACTGAGGCCTCATGGGCTTTTCCCTGTCCAGCTTTGTATGTCCATTGGGTGTCTTCCTTGTTCAACTCATGCTTGGGCGGTCACGCTAGTGAGACTTTATGGGTATCGCTTATGATGTTACTAGGAGACACAATCTTTTTTTTTTAATTTTTATTTATTTGCCTTGGTGTTTACCTGGAACTGGAACTAAGACAGTTGTGAGCTGCTATGTGGGTGCTTGGAATTGAACCCTGGTCACTCTGGAAGAGCAGTCAGTGCTCTTAACTGCTGAGCCATCTCTCCAGCCCCGAGACACAATCTTTCTTTTCATTTTTTTTTTAAACTTTATTTATTTATTTGCCTTGGTGTTTTGCCTGGAACTGGAACTACAGACAGTTGTTAGCTGCCATGTGGGTGCTGGGAATCGAACCCGGGTCCTCTGGAAGAGCAGAAGGTGCTCTTAACCGCTGAGCCATCTCTCCAGCCCCCTTTTCATTTTTTTAAAAACCAGTTTAAGAAGATAGAAGCTAACTTTATTTTGCTTCTTTCCCAAAGGCCTCCAAAGCTCTCACCTGTGGGAATTTGTCAGAGATTTGCTTCTGTCTCCTGAAGAAAACTGTGGCATCCTGGAATGGGAAGATAGGGAGCAGGGCATTTTCCGGGTGGTTAAATCAGAAGCTCTGGCCAAGATGTGGGGACAAAGGAAGAAGAACGACAGGATGACGTATGAAAAGCTGAGCAGAGCCCTGAGGTAAGTGAATAGCACCAGATACCATGAGCCTGCAAAGACGAGTTATATAAAACAGCCGCTGGAGAAAATCACACTGTTTTCACAGCCCTTCCCCACATACACACACTTTATATGAGAGGATCATGAGCTAAAACCTCTTCTTAGTTTCAGGTAGGATTATGGCTTGTAAAGTGACCCACCAACCCTTTTCAGTTTGGGCAGCATTCCTGGGGTGGGGGGGAGCCCCTGAACCCAAACCATCGTGCACACATGCACACAAACATGCTGAACCGACTGTGGTGAGGTTCTGTCTTCAAGGTGTCTGGGAAGGGTTTAAGTGTAAGTTAATACAGGGTGTGGAAATACCTGGGTAGGTAAAGCCCTGTCACCCGAGAAGAGCGAGGAATGCTTACGTGCTGTTGATTTCTTGGGGTGCAAATCTTCCCTGGATTTCTCTCTTCTGCTTGCTTTCACAGATACTACTATAAAACAGGAATTTTGGAGCGGGTTGACCGGAGGTTAGTGTACAAATTTGGAAAAAATGCACACGGGTGGCAGGAAGACAAACTATGATGGACGCCAGCGCCGAGCTCCTTTGGTGGATTTCTGTTGTTTGAAACAATCAGATCAAGAGAGACATTTGAAAGTCTCCTTCCCCTCCCCCTCTTCAAAACCTACAAACACAATGATAAAATTTCTACACGTCTCAGCTTACATTGGATTCAGTTGTTGTCTATTGGGGCCATGGCAGGCATCTTCATCCCAAGGGGGAGGAAGGGATGGTCTTTTGTGGCAACTTGGTGAGACATTGCTTCCCTAATGAAGTGTTTGAAGCCAAGATAGTCAGTGTTATGGGTGCTGCTTCAAAAAAATGGCCCCATTTCACCGTTAAGGACACATGATCTTCCCATTCTGGCGGCTCTGAGTGGTCAACTGAGGCAGCTTACTTAGGGTTAATTTTTAGGAGAGGCTGAGATGTAAGATATGCTTATTTAAGATCTGAAATTATTAGTCATATCTCATAGAAGAATTTCTTAATAAAAAAGCTAAGCCACTCAAGCTGGGACCTAATTGGATGTAGCCTAAGTTAATAAGTTTCTTAACCAAATCATCATTATTGACCACTCAGCCACAGACACTTGATCCACAGCCGATCCTTCTGAACTTACCTACTTGTAATTAGTCACATTGGGAATTGTCACTGAGATCACAGGGCCCTTTCCTCTCACTGGTGGCTAGCATCATTTCTACAGAGACCTAGTCAACAGACATGTGCATTAGTTTCCAAATCACTACTGTTTCTGTGATTCAAACTGTCAAGATGATCCAATCAGAATCCATTGATTCCCTCTGGGGCTAAGACGTTAAACCCTTACAGAGCAGAAAATGTCCTAACAGCCCATAACACCGAACACATGGTCAGTCTCTTTTCTTTTCTTACCTGATGAGTATGCAAACTCTACAACAGATTCTCTTGACAAAAATAAGAATAGTAAATTTACATCAATAAACGTTCATGGGCTGAAGTCTGCACTGACATTCCCTTGGCATGCAAGATGTTAATGACCTGTAACAAGGTGAACTGCCCCTGAACCTGACCTTTTCCAGAGCTGGGACTGACTGTCAAGGGACAAGGCACTGAACAGCAATGCAGGCTGAAGACCTATATGTTTAGAGTTTAACCTCAAAAGCAACTTGTTTTGAAAAAAAAAATGTGAATTACTGTAAAATAATCTATTTTTGGATTCATGTGTTTTCCAGGTGAATATAGTTAATAAACAATGTGAATAAAATATTTAACATGTTCATATGTCTGTGCATTATTCCATTTGGCAACCTGAAAACCTTGGAAGACCTGTTTTCTAGAAGCTGGGAATAAAGATTTTTTTTGAAAGGCCCTCCAAAATGCCAGAAATATATGTAGAATTCCTGCCCACTGCCTTCAGATACTATAAAAGTTTCTACTATCAAATGGGTAGAAAGTTTTTCAAATTTATGTAATTTAGTGTGTAGAAGAGTGTCTTGCCTGCATGAATGTTTGTGTTCCAAGTGCCCACAGAGGTCGGAGTGCACTGGGTCCCTGAAGCAGTGTTATGGATGGTTATGAAGGTTCTTCATTGCTGAACCATTTCTCCAGCCCCCAACAAAGTATATTTTTGTTTGACATTCACAGCGTTTGTTTGTACTTTTCTTCTTCTGAGGTTGTATTTTCTTTCTTGCTGGGAACTGTCTTATAACCTAACCCTAACCAGACTTAAAAGCAAAAACAAAAACAAAAAAACAAAAAAAAACTTCTAAAATTCTGAACTGTAGTTTCTCAGTCCCTTTGGCTTTAATTTCCTGAAACTGAGCTGAAGCTGGGAAGCGCCTCCTCCTGCATCTTCAGCACAAGGTGATCAGCTACTATTATTCATGTTTGTTCTTGGTTTGGGATTTTGGGTTTTCCAATATTTTAAATTTTGGGCCTGTGCCCTGGAGGTTAAGTAGTGAATGAAAGGCCTGAAACAAAGACCCAAAGCAGTGGGAAGGAGCAATTACCCACAAAGGTGTCATGCTAACTGAGAGCGTTCAGACTTTACACAGCTCACATCAGAACCAACAAGAAAAAGAGGCTAAGGCCTGAGGTAGGCAGAACAGGCCAATGTGATGTTGCTCTGTCAACACAAGCCAGCTGACCAGACAACCCAAAGACCAAAATAACCCCTCTGCTGCTTGTGATATTTTCGTTTTACAAAGCCATCAAAACAGACATGCTCTGTCAGTTCTCAGACTGTCAAAGTTGCAGGCTTAAAACAAAAACTGCTTCCTGGCAGTGCCAGGATCTGGAAGAAGGAAGCCAGGGCACCTCCATAGCCACACCAGATCCATAACCACGCCGGATCCATAACCACGCCGGATCCATAGCCACACCGGATCCATAGCCACACCGGATCCATAGCCACACCGGATCCATAGCCTCTAAGAGCAGAGCCACCCTCGCTCTTCCAGCTCCGCTAACTTTGGATGCACCTTGGCCAGGGGCTGCAGAGGTCTAGGCTTTCTCCCTTCTGCAGAGTCTGCTCCTCCTCTGCCCTTTGCTCTCACCAGCATCACCTGGGATACCCACCTGGATTAGCAGGGGGTGTCCATCTTGCAATCCTTAACCTAAAGATGTCTGCAAAGATTTTTTTTTTTTTGTCAAGTAAGGTCACAGTTGCAGTTTCCAATATATGTTTGAAAGGTTCCAGAATTCCAAAATATAGATAAATAGAAACAGGTTAAATTAAGTTCAAAGAGCTAGTAGAACAAGCCTAAGCTAAGGCTGAGCATTCATAATAATAAGTCTCCATGTCTTCATTTGGGAGCTGGTTGGCAGCCCAAAGCAAATTCCAACTACAATGGCACCCAATGTGGGACCTAAATTTCCACACAGGTCCTGAGAGAGCTGAAAAAACATGGATACAGCTCCTTTATGAGGCATTGCTGTAAACCTCTATTGGGCATATATACCCAAAGGGTGCATATTCTTACCCCAAGGGCATTAGCTCAGTTATATTCATAGCAACATTATTCATAATAGCCAGAATCTGGAAACAACCTAGATGCTCCTCAACTGAAGAATGGATTTCTAAAAATCATGGTATAGTTATACAATGGAGTACTACTCAGCAGTAAAAGAGATGATATTCTGAAATTTGCAGGCAAATGGATGGATCTGGAGAGTATCATCCTGAGTGAGGTAACACAGACCCATAAAATAGACATTATATGTACTCACAGACCCATAAAACAGACTGTATTATATGTACTCACTCATAGGCTATAATCCAAAAACCATGAGCAGCTAGGTAACAGGAGGTACTTAAGAGAGACATCCATGGATCCTTCTGGGAAGGAGAAATAGAGATCTCCTGCATAAATTTGGATCATATGGGAGAGAGAGAAAGGGGAGTTGGAAAGAGATTATGAGAGAAAGGGATGGTTGAGTGAGGGGGTGAACAGAGAGGGAGAACAAAAAAAATAGATATCTTGATAGAAGGAGCCATTGTGAGGTTAGAGAGAAACCTGGAGCTAGGGAAACACCCTAGAACCCACAAGATGTCCCGGGCTAGGACTCCAGATAATAGTGGACAGGGTGCCTAAACAGGACTTCCCCTATGATCAAATAAATGACCACCCTAACTGTCATTATAACCTTCATCCAGTAACTGATAGAGGCAAAAGCAGAGATCCACAGCTAAGCACGAGGTTGAATTCCCAGTTCAGCTGAAGAGAAGAGAAAGTATATGAGCAAAGGGAACAGGATCATGAGAAGGAGACCCACAGAAATGGCTGACCAGCTATTGGGAGCTCACTGACTCTGAAATAATCGCTGAGGAACCTTCATGGAAAGGAACTGAGCCCTCCGAATGTAGATGATAATCAAACAGTGTAGGCAGTTTATGGCGCCTCTTGCAGTCAGACCAGAGTTTATTCCTGGTGCATGAACTGGCTTCTCAGAGCCCATTCCCTACAGAGGAGCACCTTACTCAGCCGTGATACTGGGGGAGTGACTTGAACCTTCCTCAGCTGGATATGCCAGACTAAATTGACTCACCTTGGGATTCCTTGCCCTCCCTGGTGAATGGATGAGGCGATGGGGTGGGGGAAGGCTGAAGGAAGACAGAGAGGAGGGGAAGCAGTGGTGGGTAGGGAAAAAACTTTTTAAATAAAATAATTATACATACATATAGGTTTATCTACTGAAACATAGGTAACCCACCCCTTCCTTGCCAAAGGACATATGGGTTGTTTCTAGTTTTTAGTTATCATAAATAAAGCTACTACAGCTATACAAGTATGGAGGTTTATGTCATTTAGTGTCTCTGTGATAAATGTCTAAGAGTGTGATTTCTAGAACATCTAATAGCTGCATGTTTACTTTTGAAAGAAGCTGGCAGACTCTTTTCTGCAATGACTATACCTGTTATAGTTTTACTAGCAATGTGTGAGTGATGCATTTTTCATAGGCATATTATCTGTTATGATACCGCCCATAAGTGATGAATTTTTATCTACATTATAGTCAGCATTTGTCATTGTTATTGCTTCTTCATTTCATTCATCCATTTACAGAAGGACATGTAAAGTGTGGCCATCTCATTGAGATTTAAATTTGTATTTACTTGATAGCTAGTAATGCTGGACATCTTTTCGTTTGTTTTATTTACCTTCCATATACTTTCATGAATAAAATGTCTGCTCATGTCCTTCGCCTACCAAAAAAAGAAAAAAAGAAAGAAAAGAAAAAGAGGCATTGCTGTGCAATGGAGCACCAGAACAGCCAACACACTAAGTAGAAATAACAAGCTAAGTAACAAGGCCTGTCACTGTGTGGGCACCAGTTAACTTCCTAGAGCTGGGATGGTTAAACACAGCTCCCAGCCAGCCAGGCCTGCAGACTTAAGGCTCTGCTCTCATGGACTTGAGGAGGCAGAGCCAACTCCAACCACCAGAGCACAGTAGAAAGCCCTAGCTGCTGTTTAACAGTTTAAGATTTGGCTCATGAGGTCAGAGAATGCTATAGGTACATAGTGAAAAAAAACAAAACAAAATATTTAAACAGATTACAGTGTGTGTAGGCGCTTGAGAAAGAAGGAAAAAAAATGGTTATATACAGTCATAGAAAAAATAGCTTAAAAATAATTAAGTCTTGGGGCTGGAGAGATGGCTCAGCGGTTAAGAGCACCTTCTGCTCTTCCAGAGGACCCGGGTTCGATTCCCAGCACCCACATGGCAGCTAACAACTGTCTGTAGTTCCAGTTCCAGGCAAACACCAAGGCAAATAAATAAATAATAAATAAAGTTTTTAAAAAAAATTAAGTCTTTAAAGAAAGAGTAAAGTAATATTTTAAAACTAAGCCATGTAAATATGAGAAATACACAGGGAGTCTGAATCCTGTCTGGCGCTTGGCTGACTTTAAATTTTTAGATTGTTGATGAGTGAATGACAGCTGCTGGGAGACATGAGGCTGTAAAAGGAATTGCCGAATTAAACCAGACTAGATACTTTATGGATGTCTTAACTTTAAAACAGAACTCAGAAAATGTATTGCACTGGAGGAGAGGTTATGCTTTTGTTTCCACAGAAAATGAAAGGCCATAGATTGCTTCAAAATTAATAGAGATCATATATGATTGGAAGAGACCCTCTGAAAGTCTTGGCTACAGACATAAAGAAATAAACCTAGAAAAACTGCAAGGCAGGTGACATATATGCTAATCCCTTGACATGGGAACAGCTCTGAGACTGGATGAAACAAGATAAATATTGTTGGTTACAGAGTCCTTGAGATTTATTATTACATGCCATTTTTTCATATGGCATTGATAAAGGTGTGGCTATATAGTCCAAACAAACTTATAAAATTGACAGATAGCTTTTACCAGTCAAATATAAAACCAAAAAAAAAATCATCTTTGGCTGGCTTGTGTACAGTGCAGAGTCCATCCTTGTGTTAATGCGGATATGTATGTTACCTTTGAAAGTTTGTGTGTTTTCAGAGCAAGGGAATCAGACACCATTGAAAATGGCCAGGTGATACAACATTCTGGAGTGCCTTTGTTACAAGTTCCTTAGACTTCTACATTCAGAACAACTTCATAGCTAAAATGGTACAGCCTCACAGACTATTAGAGCCAGTACTTCAGATAAGCCTTGAACTTTCCATTACACAGGGATTGGACAAAAATGTTATAGCTAGTTTTCTTCAAACTTGATCATCATCTTAATTTTCTCAGGGTCTCCTGGGAATGTCTTCAATCCCAGACAACAGGAAGCAGTCTAGAGAACACAATGCCCACATTCCCAAGGTAGGTGGTTCTGAGTCATTTGGTGGGTTATGAATGTCTGTCATCATTTAGTGAGTATATAGGGATATAGGATAAAAAAACAACTATTCATATAGAATATTTTACATTGGTTTGGATTTTTGTATAGTGATACAAATTTAAGGTTAATTTTGTTATATCGTATATGTTTCTACTCTTGTTTAAGAAATTATACCTATGCAGCTCATTTAAAAATGTAAAGTTCTAGTCCTTGAAAGATATTATTACAAACTGTTTAAGATAATTTAAAATGCAAGGTAATAGTCAACTATAGCAATCAAATTTTTAGTCATGTTTGATGTTTTCAAGGTTAAAGAGATTTATTTTAGATAGATAGGTAATCTTCAAATGCTTCAGAGACCTACAGAATAGTATTTAAGATGTTTAATAACCTAAGGCTTTTTATGATAGTGAGACACATCTGCTCCTGACAGCACCAATCTACTTCATAAAAGGATGGTGAGCATCAAAGAGCCTCCATATGGAGTTTGATTCAAATGTAGCAAAACTAATTAAGAAACTTTCCTTGCCTCAACTGTTGGCAGTATACTGTACAAACTGGACAGCAGGACACAAAGGAAACTTTGCCAACGTGAGATGGGACAGTCCTTCAGAATTCTGCTTCACAGAAAAGACTAACAGATATTCTAGGCCTGCAGGCTGAAGGTGGATGCCCTAGCAGTGCAGAGGAACCTTGGGTGATTGTTCAGGCAGCCAGCTGCTTATGTCATTTCTATAGCTTTGGAAGTTGCATGCTCTGCACTTCCTGTCTACTCAGGTAATATTATATCTTTTTTGGGTCTTTGATGGAGCTGAAGATAAGATAGTTATAGTTTTCTTTGTTTCCAAATTCAGAAAAGAAACTTACACTCAAGATGTAAAGTTTATAAAGTTGAGAAACATAAATGCTTAAATTGTTTATCCTAGAAAATGTTTTAAAGCTAAAAAGATAATTTGGGGTTGGTAATGCAAGTTCTGATAGAAAGTAAATTAGGTACGCAACTTAGGAACTCACCAAAATTGGGCAGATAATGGAGTATTTTCTCTGCATTTGCCAGATGCAAAGGGACTGAACATTGTATATGTAATTCTTACTTGATAATTGTTTTTATTGTATATAGTCTTCTAATGTTGAAGCTAAAACCTTTCTTTTTATTTAGACAAAAAGGAGGAAATGTTGTGAAATATTTATTAAACTATGTAAAGATGTGTTACATTTGTTTAATTATGTAAAGATGTGTTACTGTTTTACCTTGCTTGCCTAAGGCACCTGATTGTCCTAATAAAAAGCTAAATGGCCAATAGCAAGGGGAAAGGTATATGTGGAACTTCCAGGGAGGGAAAATAAGCAGAAAGAGGCTTGAGGGAGAAAAAAAAAAAGAGCCAGCAGGGGCCAGCCAGCCAGCCATGGAAGCATACAGAATGAAAAAAAGGTAAAAAAAATAGTTGAATAGAAACAGGTTAAATTAAGTTAAAAGGACAAGCCTAAGCTACTGCTGAGCATTCATAATTAATTATAAGTCTCTATGTCTTTGTTTGGGAGCTGGTTGTTGGCTCAAAGGAAACTCCCATTACACAAGGGATCTTTTAAAGCACTACTCTAAGCAAACAATGCCAAAGAGAAATGCAAAAAAGTCCAAATAATAGACTATGTTGAATGTGTACTTTCACTAAAATAGGATCTGCAAAACAACTTTCCACAGTAAACTGTCAGGATGCTATTATGTGGTGCCTTAAATTCATTTAAAATTCCAAGTATAGCTTTTTAAATTTGTTATATTAATCCTTCGCATCTTTCAAAGGTTGGAAGAGGCTTTTCCCTCTTCCTTTTATCCCTCAGTTTAAAGCAGAATTTGGTCTTTTGATCTTTGATCATTTCATGAAGTCAAGAAACAGCAAAACCAGCTTGTGGCAAAAAGTAATTAAAACTCATTTCCAGACCAGTTCAATGGCTCAGTGGGTAAATTCACATGCTACAAGCCTGAAAACTTGATTTCTTTTGTTCATGTAGTGGAAAGAGGACCAGGTCCCAAAAAGTTTCCTCTGATCTTCACATGTGCATTATAGCATGTGTATACACACACACACACACACACACACACACACACATAGTGGCCATGACAAGACAATGTGTCTAGACACTGGTATCCACACTGCCTCTCACTCACATCCTCCTTAGGCACTTAACTCTGTAAATCTAAGACACAACCTTAGTGCCCTTTAAGTGGAACACAAAGCAGAACACTATGCCCTAAACTCTGTGACTCTATATGTATAATCCACATACAAACAACTTCCTTCCCTATCGGTTCATCTTACAGACTTGATATACAGACACAATAATTCCCTGTGCAAACAGGACTCAGCATCATGTGTAAACAGGTATACTCATTTTCTGTGTCTACAGACAGACCAGTTTTGAATCTGCCCAGAAAGAGGGGAAATTCAAGGTAAAGAAACAGGTGGAAAAGGAGACAGGGTTCTTATCTCTCAGCCAGGGGCCCCAGAGTTTTCAGACACTACAGGCAGTGTGAATCAACCAAGGTGGGCACTAGGAACTAAAGCCACACCCTCTGGGATAGCCGTACATGATGTTCTTAATCTCTGAGCAATTGCTCCAGCCCATAGGGGCTTACAGAGTCGATAGGAGTTGTAAAGAGCATGTCCTCACCAGACACAGAGATGCAGTTTAGAGTTTGCCCAGCTGGCTTTTGGTCTTGCTTTGGTCCAGCATCTCTTCACTATGCTTCCTTCCCTGTATTTTGGAATGGTAATGTATATCCTGTGCCATTACATGTTGGAAGTATGTGACCTGTTTTTTATTTTAATTTTACAAAGGAAAATGTAAACTACAGTTAAGAGATTATATAAATCTCTGAAGAGCCTTTGAACTCTGAACTTTTAAACACTGTTGAGACTGTTATAGACTATGGGGACTTTTGAAATTGAACTAAATGCATTTTGCATTATGATGTTGTTATAAGCTTACGGGGGTCAGGGAGTGGAATGTGATGGTCTGAATGTGATTGCCCCCATAAACTCATAGGGATCGGTGCTATAAGAAGGTGTGGCTTTGTTGGAGAGGGTATGGTCTTGTTGGAGGAAGTGTATCACTGTGAGGTGGGCTTTGACGTTTCCTATGCTCAGGACACAGCCCAGTCTCTCCACTCCTTTTGCTAGCAAGATATGACACTCTCAGCTCCAGCACCATGTCTACCTGCATGCTGTATGCTCCCCGTCATGATGATGATGGACTGAAACTGAAACTGTAAGCAAGCCACTCAATTAAATGTTTTGTTTGCTGTGGTCATGGTGTCTCTTCAGAGCAATAAAAACCCTAAGATGCATGTAGATCACTTTATTGTAAAAATGTAAGCAAGTACAAATCAACCTATGTGAAATCACTGTGTATTAGCATAAACATAATTTCGAGGGAAAGAAAAGAAGAATTTGATCAGAAATAAACAGGCATAAACATTGTTTCAACATTGCTAAAGTTATTTTTGGAGACATTAATGTATTAAATATGGTTTTGCTTATAAGAACCTTAGAAAAATAAAAAAATTTCTGAGTGGGCAATTTTTATCTTCTTCATATGTGTGTGGGGGAGATAGATGTATATATATATATATATATATATATATATATATATATATATATACACCAGGCCATGAGGTAACATGAGAAAACACCAATCATACCAAGGTTTTTATCTTATCTAATCAAATCATGTTTCTGGCCAGAAAACCTTTCCTGTAATCATTTTAAATGTAGCCATTTTAAATGAATAATCCGCACAGAAGTCCTATGTAGATCCATGTTTCTGTTAATTAGGCTAAGCCCTAACCTTTGATTTCCCTCTTGGGAAAGAGCATCAAAAGCACTGCTATTATTCACTCTATATTATTCACTCTAGAAACCCGATTATCACTTTAAAGACATCAGCTTGAGCTTGTGCTTCAGCAGAGGCGAGCCTAGCCAGGGGCGACTCCAGGTGAGCCCCAGGCTCTGCTTCAGGAGAGATCTTGATGGAGGGCAGGGCTGAGCACCTGGGCCTCACAGGTTAGCCTTCTCCTTTGCAGCCAAGTGAGAGCCGGCCTGTGAGTAGGTGTGAATCGCATTCTGTGTTGAAGAAAGAAAAAACCAGCATGTTAGCGGACTCACAGGCACCCGGAGATTTCTTTCATGACAGCTCAGAAATTCATTCATTACATATCGTATGGAGCTAAAATGAAGCATATGTGCTGCACAGATCAGGTCTATATAGCTCTAAGAAAGTGCCTACTATCTGATGAACTGGCATGATAATGCCATGAAAACCAAACTGTCTCTGAAGCAGCCCGGCACATGCTCCTCTGCCAGTCACACCACCCGACGCTTGGGCTCACCTTAGGCTTCTCCGTATTGTATTTGTCCAGAAGAGCCTGGATTCGGGCCCCGTAGTCAGGATGGACATCAGTGAAATTCTTGACCTGGAGCCAAGGGAGACATATATATGCATCTCCTCTCCCATAAATAAGCACTCCTAACCCCCAGAGTCTATTGACTGTGCTTCCTCAGCAGGAGAGGGGGACGACAACAGGAAGTTGGGCCTTGGCACAATTCTACATGTTCTGGAGGAAGACTTGTGGTGCAGGGCAGTGTAAGTTCTTCAGTCTACGGCAGGGCTGCCATGGCCAAGTCACTTACCTACCAAGCTTCAATGCCCCCTCTCTAAATGAGCAAGATAATTACACTTATGTGCTATGACAGAAACACATTTGCTCTTTAGTCTACATTCCTGATACATGGATCCTGAAGGCCTTGGAATTTACTGTCTTCAGAGTGCCACTGAGGAGATTCATAGAAAGTCTGACAAGCTTCAGGAAGGAGCTGGTACCAGATACAACAAACAAGAAGACTTGAAGTTTTTCAATTGCACAGGGCCAGCAGATGGTGTCCAATCAACTCACAGCTGATGACCTCATGAGTCAATGACCTCATCAGCCATGCCTACAGCTTGTATGACAGGGCTTGTGGAGCCTCTGGTGGGTGAACGCAATGGTGTTTGGAGAGTGGTGCATCACAGAGGCATAGAAATTACCAGTCCTTCCCACACATTAGCTTCTGTATCTCTTCTATGTAATGAAGAGTATTGAGCACTGAGGTATCCTTTATGATGAACAGGTAATCCTAGATAAGGTGTTTGCCTGAGTTCTGTGAGCCAGCCTAACCAGTTATTAAACTTGGCAGATGATCCCGGGAACCCTGAGACAACAGTCAGGATTGATGGATGGGCCAGGTCTCGGCGTCTGAAGCAGAAGGGGTCTTACAGGATTAGCCCCCTAAGTCTGTAGTGATGACAGTAATTCCAGGGGCTCCTGCCACAACTGAATGGAATGTAGGACAACTAAACACCACCAGACAATTCCAGAAACGCTTGCTGTTGAGGAAGAAAGAGTATGACCAACCTCATAGGCTATTATGGGGAAAACACACCCGAATAACTTGTAGTGGCCATCTGCAAACAGCTGACCTCACACTGGGTATTTCACAAGTCCATGATCTATATGAAAGAACAGACTTGGCACTGCCTCAATTTAGAATGATGTACAACCCTGCTATCTGCTAGGCAACTTCATGAAGAACTCCAAACAGCAGTTGAATTTCAGGAAACAGTGAAAGGAAGCAGGGCTCCAGGAACAAAGCAAAAGCCTTAAAGATTCAGTGCATGCGACAGTAAACTGCCAAGGATGCAAATCCAGTTCTGCTGCTAGAAAGCTGCACTGTCTACTCTCATCAGGACCAAGAAATAGAACCTGCCCTGCCTATCCCCTAGAACAACCACCAGGCTCTTTGCTGGTTCTTGATCTGGGTTCTAGAACATTCCAGCTAGTGGTCCTATGATTAGAAAAGTAGCAACTAGTGTAAGAAAACAAAAGGGCTACTCCATTTATAGTGACTATTGTGGTATATATATTTAATAAAATTAGTCTGGAATATCAGAGAGTCAACCACAGAGCCAAGCCACGAAAGACAGTGAGTGGTGACCCACACCTTTAATCCTAGCTTTAGGAATGTTGAAAGAGGAAGTTAAGAGAGTTGGACAGAGAAACACGAATTCACTTTAAACTCAACTAAATTTTTACACACTGGAAAAACAGGTAAGGATGAGAATATTATCACACAAGACAAAGCATCAAGATAAGATAATAGTAGTTTGACCAGGAATTAGTGCACTGTTTAAAAAGTCATCTTAACTCAGGTAAACGGGAAACTAAGCTTTTCCTTGTAAGGGTCTCCCATACAGCTGCACTATCTCCATAAGCCAGCAGGTGTCACCCTTAAGCAACCAAAGACAGACTCACGGCTTTCTTCTGAATGAAGAGCTGAGCATCTTTCAGGTGACCTGCAATGTTTTCACACAGGCGTTTCCTCTCCTCTTCATTCAACACCTTCGTATAGAATGTCTGCACCTGCTCAAGCAACAAGAGGGGGAAAAATAGAAGAGCTATTTTATCATCAACAAAATTCACCCAAGAGTCTCCATTTGAAAAATTATAAAACTGCCATTTGTGTTGAATTAATTTCTGGTTTTGCATTCATTTGCTGACAATAGCTCTTAACTAGTTTTCTTCTCTGTGTCTCTGTGCAGGTATACATGCGTGCATGCTTGTGTACATGCATGTGTGCATGCATACATTGAACTTTCTCAGGACTGGTTGCTCCTACTTAGAGCCCACACGCTTCCAAGAGGCAGGCTCAGTCTGGTTGGTCAGTATCTTTTCTGGTTATTATAATATTATGCTGAGACCAGTTCTAGCTTTCTGCAACCCACAAAATCTTCAACTTCTTTAACTCCTTGGAGACATAACACCTTCACAAGAAGAAAATCAGTCAAGAATGACAGCAGATACAAACTTCTAGTATGCCTCCAATTATTTTGTCACCTTTTCATACTGGAACTTAAAGATAATGTGTTTAACTGAGCTGTAACACCTTTCGGAACATTTAATATAGACTGTCTATGGAAGAAGGGAGGGTGAGAAGGGAGAGAGAGGGAGAGAGGAAGGAAGGAAGGGAGGGAGGGAGGGAAGGAGGGAGGGAGGAAGACAAGCCATCTATGTCACCATAACCTATCATCTTGAACAAAAAGAGATTTTTACCTTTATCTATCTGCCTATCCATCTATCCACCTATGTATCCCTCTATCTATCTATTGTGCATATGCTTGCACATACATGTGCATGCCATGGCACATGTGTGGATATTAGCGGGCAACTTGTGGACATCAGTTCTTTCTTACACATGGGTTCTGGAGATCAAACTCTGTTTGCCAGGCTTGGCTGCAAGCCCCCTTACCCACTGAAGCCATCTCACTGCCCACTGCCCCAAAAGGAATTTCTGGAAGCATCTCCAGTTGTTCACAACAGCAAGCTTGTCACGAGAGCTCACTGTCAGTTTTTCAGGAATTCTGTAAACTATCTACACACACAAATAACATTTTTTTTTCTGCAACTTTTCTGAGTTCCGAGTCACTAAATCCTTGCTTTGTTAGTTCTCCAAAGCTTTTCTTTTTTTTTCTTTTAAGATTTATTTCTTTTTTTAAAGATTTATTTCATTTTGTGTGTATGAATGTTTTACCTGCATGTATTATAATGTGTATCACATGTTTGCATGGTACCCAGGGAGGTCAAACAAAGTGTCACACTCCTTGGAACTGGAGTTTTAAATGGTTGTGAGCCACATAAGGGAGCTGGGAATTGAACCCAGGTTCTGTGCATGAGCAGCAAGGGCTCTTAACCACTGAGTCATCTCTCTAACCACTGAGCCATCTCTCCAGAGTGTTTAATCTGTCTTTCCAATGTTCTTTGTGATGTGAACAAGTCCTCTAAGCTAGGTGGAGAAAGCCACATGGGTCATTTTTAAGGATATAAATATGAAGCTTCTTAGATATTTCTCACAAGACTTTTATTATTGTGCCATTATGCTCTGGACCCATAGTATCATGACTGATTAAAAATGAGGCATATATAGTGATAAGAGAATGTCTCACTAAAATAGAAGGGTTCTAAGAAAGCTCATGTAGCAAACCTTAATGTGCAAATGACAGGCTCATTAACTAACTGGTTTGCACAGAAGTTGGGCTTGCTTTGTTCTTGCCTTTACCTCTCTCCTTGAGCAGCAGAGACTACACTGCAATATATTTGATGTCACTCTCATCTCTAAAAAATTACATTTACTATAAAGTGCTTTGCAAGCTATACTAGGCTTATCTAAATATGCTTTACATCCCACAATAAAATAGTGCATGCACACACACACATACACACACACACATTTCAAACAAAGATCCATTTATGTATTTATAAATATTTCATTTGGAATCAACATTTTCAAACTGATAAGATAAAAATAGTTCTAATTGAATATAAATATTAACCTACAGAACACTCCCACACAGGACTGTGGAGCAACTATGCTCTCATTCTTTGGCTGGGTGTGGTGGGGGTTGCACTGGGCCCATCCTAGCCCACACACAGGCTCCCACAGCTGCCACCAAGAAAGCCCACAGGGCAGCCACACGTGACTGGAAACAGAGTGAGCACCTGGCCTAGGGCAGCTGGAGCAGGCTGACCCAAGGCCAAGGATACAACCTGGTAAAAAGATCAGCCAAGACCATCTAATTATTGAGGAAAAGGTGAAAGGTGCTCAGAAAAGGAAAAGATGGAAAGATAAACAGCCATAAAGACGAGTCAGCCATGGGCAGGACCGAGCAGCAGAACTTGAGAGGCAGAGAAAACAAGTAGGGGCAGGGAGGGGGGGGCAGTGGGGACAAGCAACCTTCCGTGGAAAGTAGAAGTAAACATCTGGAGAACAGCTGGGCCACATGCCCAGGAGCCCTGAGTGGACCCCACGCACTGGTGTTGCCAGTTTCGTTCTGTAGTTTGTTGTAATAGGATGCAAATCCAAGGCCCTGCCCATGCGAGGCAAGGCAAGCGCTGTCCCATATTCCCAGCCCTTGACAGCTGCCTTGGATCTCCAGGTCTAATGTCTGGAATCTGGGCCATTCTACCAGGATGCTTATAAGGTCTTACTTGCCCATTTCTTAGATGCTCAGGAGATCATTTCCCCCAGCATTGCCCAACTGCATCCCTTCAACAAAGTCTAGGGGAATTAAAAATGAGTCCCCAAGTCTGGAATGGAAAGAATAGGATGATGCAACTCTTTGGCTCCCAACAATAAAGCATCTGTTAGGGTCAAGTCTTCTCTGGCTTCAATTCAAGATGCACTAGATTACCTTAGGAAGTGGACAGTAAGTCAGATGTGATGGCACATGCCTCTAGCCCCAGCCCTTGAGAAGCAGAAATAGAGATCTGTGAGGTCAAGGCTGGCCTGGTCTACACAGCAAGTTCTAGGTCAAGAGAGCTATAGGACTACAGAATGAGGCCCTGAAAGAAAAACCAACCAAGTGCCCACCAAGGAGCCAAGGAAGCCATTACCTGAGCAACATTGTCTTCATTGGCACTGTTGAAGCGCTGCACATCTGTGGAGCAGTGGGACCTGTGCTCCAGGGCCGAGGGCTGCTCCTGTGGTGCACTGAAGCTGTTGGGGTAGTAGTTTGGAGCACCACCTTCAAAGTGAAGCAGAGACCTACTCAGGGAAATGGCGAATGACCACAAGCCACTAGTGTGGGAAGGAGCCCGTGCCAGTGAGAATCAAATACACATACATGAGGCGCAGACATACACACCACACACTGGGAAATGGTTCCTCGTGTTCCAGGTTAGCTTCCGGTTCAGGGGATGCTGTCCTCTCTAAAAGCTCCTATAGGCTGCCTCACTCTAAGTCTGAATAAAGAGATCTCAAAGGCTGTGTAATACTTCAAAGGTTCTCGGCTTATTTGCACCAGGAAGAATCTCAAAGGTCTGACCAGGTTGCCACTGAAATCCTTCCAGAGATCTGATGATTTTTTTCATTTGGATATAAGCTCCATACAAACACTGACTCTCAGTCATGTAGGGCGACCTCATTCTATCTCTGTTCTCTGAACTCTGGAACTCTGGAGAGATGTTCATGGCTGCTGACCCAGGGGCTAGTGGGTATTGGGATTAACACCTGCACTTTTGCCCCACATGGATTTTAGACGTTTTTAAACAGGGAGGGGTGCTCTTTTTACTCTGCATTTACAATATGTTAGCATTTGTTTATCTGGATTTATTGAACAAAACATTGGCAGATATAATTACACATCCTTTATGAGTCTGAGATAAATGATAAAACTTTTCTCTTTCTCATCTTGTCTTTTTATTAATTTTTTATTTACTCTGTGTGTGCTTATACCACAGAACATGTACGGAGATCAGAGGGCTACTTTTAAAATCAACTCTTGGGCTGGAGAGATAGCTCAGAGGATAAGAGCATTGACTGTTCTTCCAGAGATCCTGAATCCAATTCCCAGCAACCACATGGTGGCTCATAACCATCTATAATGACACCTGGTGTCTGATTTCTGACATGCAGGCATATGTGCAGGTAGAACACTGTATATATAATAAATAAATAAAATCTTTAAAAAAAAACTCTCTCCCTCTGCCAAGTGGGTCCCAAGAATTGAACTCAGGTCTTTGGGCTCACAGCAGACGCTCTTACTTTCTGAGTCATCTCAGGGCCCCTTATCTTGGTATATTTACCTTCCAAATTGCACACTGCTTGGGCTGATACAAGCAGGAGATTGCCTATCAAAGCCTACACTGCCTATTCAGAAATACTACCTAGGAACTCAAGTAAGTGGCTCACAGGAAGAAGCCTGCAATTGGAATGCCTCACCGCTCTCCACCAAGACAGATTATCCATTATGGATTATTAGGAGATGCTTCCTATTACAGTGATCAAGACACCAAGAGTGTGCAGAGTTCTGGGGAGGAGGGAGTGGCCCTATACTATCAGGATAATCAGTTATTCACTTCAAAAAGCAGCTTTGAAGCTGCTTCGTCAGTATGAAAAACATAGAGTTCAACACCCAACCACAATATTTCTTCACTAAGAATTTGCCCTTTTAAATTCTAATTCCAAATACATTCTGACCTTTACTCAAAAGTGGGAGCTGTCTGGAGGTATTGTCAAGTGGGAACAATTAAATTCTTTCATGAGAATTTCCAGAGCATGTCCCAAATGTGCTCTGAAATCAAGCAAAGGACTTCAGCATCCACCCCAAAATAGCTTTCTCACAGTGTTCCAATAGGATGCGAACATGAAACAATTAGCTACAAATGAAGCTGAAGATAAACACAGATGTCTGTGCCACCCACAGCTGCAATAACAGAAGGACCACAAAATGGGGAAAAGCAGTCTGGAAAAAAATGGAACTGCAGTGTACAGACACAGGGAACATGTATTCCTTCAGACCATACCACTAGAATCCTAGGAAAGCAGAAATCCTACACCCACTCCGTGCAGTGTGGCAAAAAGGGTACCAACTCAGTAAATACCAGGGAGGCCTGGGAATAATGACAGGGAGGCTGGGCACAAGATGGCATATACAAAAACAAATAAATGTGTAAAAATAGCCACTGAAAAGAATGGTAAGAAATACATAAAAATGCAATCTTCGTGGCCTCTGGGTTTTAGAACTCTTTAGTCGGTTTTTATCATCTATTTTCCAAGTCCCCTTTAGGGTACATATATTCTTTTTATTGGAGGTTTCATATAGATAGCTATGGCTACACATAAACATCACTGGTCAAACTTATGCAGAGGTCTATTTCCACAGCCTATTACTAAAACACAGGCACCAGGAAATTAGAAACTAAGATATTTATTAAAATGTATTATTAAAAGAAAGCACATGTGGTGTGTCCTTCTGTATGCTGTGAATAACACTGGTTAATAAAAGGACTGTTTTGGCCTATGGCAAAGCATCTTAGAAGCAGGCGGGAAATCTAAGCACAGATAAAGGGGAGGGAGGGCAGAGTCAGGAGAGACACTATCCATCCAGCCACCCAAGAATCAACATATAAAATAAACACAGATAAACCACGGGCCATGTGACAAGACAGATAAATGGGTTGGGTGAAAGTGCAAGAGCTAGCTAGCAATATTCCTGAGCCACAGGGCAAGCAGCATGTAATTAATATAAGCATCAGAGTCATTTTGGGGGGCTAAGCAGCAGCAGGCAGGTCTAGACCTCAGGGCTAGGCTAGGCCAGAAACTTCTAGTACAAATGGTGTTTCAACAATGGCCTTAATTCAGAGAGACCCAAGAAAGCTTTTAAAAGATTTTAAGCGCACAAAAAGGAAGCCACACTGGGCTTCCTACTCTCAATCTCAGAGATTTGTCTCCCAGGATCTGTTTGTGAGATCTTGACAGCAGCCAGTCTCCATGAGCTGAGCTGAGCTGAGCTGAACTGAGTGGCATGGCCAATTTCTGCAGCCTCTCTTACCAGCTGTGGTACAAAGAAATTTCTTCCAGTCACTGCTTTTGAGTTTAGAAACACAGCTGTGGCTTAAAAACATAGCTACACAATATTTAGTACTGCTTCCCAGAATTGGGAAGGTAAGCTTGGCTCTAGTAACTCACCATGTTGAAAAGCCGCTGGGGTGGAGTCAGCAAGAAAAGCAGTGCTTTACAGTCTAGCATTTTAAAAATAATCCAAGTTAGAAAATGATTAAGAATATGCAATAAAACAGATTCAGATGGAAAAACCTCTAAATGGGTTACAATGTATGTGAAAAAGAATAGGCTGAAGAGAAAAGAAAAAAATAGAGAAAATCCTTAAAAAAAGAAATAGAGTAATGAAAATATAATAAGTTATGTAATGATGGAAAAACACAGAGTCTGGATTATGGTTATTATTGTGTTTTCTTTTAATTTTTAAACAAACATACATATTTTAAAGGTATCTTGTCTTTGAAATTTGGGTCTAAGGATATGTTGCTTTGGAAAAAAAGTTCTACTTTTCTTTCCACAGAAGATGAGAACCTGTGGATTGCTTACAGGATAATATAGTTTGATCAAGAAAGACCCCCTAAAAAATCTCTGATGAGAAGAGATATCAGCTTCAAGGCTGTGGACTAAGATGAAATAGCCTCAGGACCTCCATAAGATTGCCAGCTCCCCTAAACAGCAGGAAGTAATAATGGAAAGCTATGCCAAAATTCCCCAAATAATGTTCATAAATGTTTGTTTTCATTATAAATGGTTAATGGTCATAGTCAATCTCTTTCTAAAGAGGGGGAAATATGATATAGAAAAAGATAGATTATTGAATTTACTTTAATCTAAAAATTGGTTGTTAATCTCAAAATATTTTACATTGGTATGGCTTTTGGCTTACTGATACAAATTTAAGGTCAATTTTATTATGCTATATCTATTTTTCTACTCTTGTTTAAGATATTATGTTTATGTAACTCATTCAAAATTGTAATGTATGGTTAAGAAATGTAGATTAATACTCATCTATGATAACCAAACTTATAGTCATGTTTGTTAGGTTTTTTAAGTATGCAAAGATATATTTCAATATAGATAGGTAAGCTTCAAACACTCCAAAGACCTACAGAATATGTCATTTAAGATATTTTAAGAATTTAGACTTTTCTGGACAGTGAAACAGGTCTGGTCTTGGCAACATAAATCTACTTCAAGAGAAAAATGGGCATTGAAAAAACTCCATATGGAATTTACTTTCTTTGTGGCAAAGGTTAGCCACTGGACAAGAAACTGCTCTTGCCTCAACTGCCTAACAGTATGCTGTATAAACTAAACATGCAGAACCCATAGGAAATTGACCTCTGAACTTTGGCAGAACAAGTTGAGATGGTCCTTTGGGTTCTTGCTTCACAGAGACTGCCAGACATTCTTCAGGACACAAGAAGTGACTGATGAACTATGCCAGAATGGGCAGAGCAGTCCTTCAAATTTCCTGCTTCACTGAAAGGTATGCCAGAGACTCTAGGCCTGTAGACTGAAGATGGATGCTCCAACACATCCAACTTTGGGTGACTGTCCAGGCACCTAGATGTCATCTCTGTCATTTCTAGATTTTGGAAGTTGCTTGTACTTCCTGTTAACTCAGGTAACACTGTATCCTGCTGTGGTCTTTGATGTAGTTGAAGATAAGATGTTATAATTATAGTTTTCCTTAGTTATAATAAAAGGTAACTTAGATGTGAAATTTTGGACTCACAAGGAAAAGGTAGATGATAGAATATTTTTTTTAATTTTGCTAAATACAAATAGACTAGATATTGTAACTATAATTCTTGCTTGGTAGCTGTTTGGTTATATCGAAATTGAAAACTTCCTTTGCTTAGACAGAAAAGGGGAAGTGATGTGGGTGTCTTTCTGTATGCTGTGAACGTCATTGGTTAATAAAGGAACTTTTTTGACCTGATAGGGCATCTTAGAAGCAGGTGGAAAATCTGAGCATAGATAAAAGGTGGAGTCAGGGGAGATGTCATCTAGCCGCCTAAGAATCAACATGTAAGAGAAATACAGGTAAGCCATGGGCCATGTGGCAAGACAGATTAATAAAAATAGGTTAAGATGTGAGAGCGAGCTAGCAATATGCCTGAGCCATAGGCCAAGCAGCATGTAATTAATATAAGTGTCTGAGTCATTTTGGGGGCTAAGCAGCAGCGGGTGGGTCTGGACCTCAGGGCAATGCTGGGCCAGAAACTTTACTACACACATCACCCAAGCACTCTGCTTGGCTAGTCAGATTCCAAACCAGAAGCTGTCTGGGCAGCAGCACCAAAAAAGGTAGTCAAAAGGAAAAAGCCAGGCACTTAACAAATGAAGCCCAAATACCCGAATGCAGGAGAAAGTCATCTCAGTTGATGATTTAGGTAAATTCAACTCGGGACAAGAACATGGAAAAGACAGACTTCCTTTGATTCTCTCTATTTCCCTCCTAATTTTCAGCACACCTGGTCCTCTGGTTTTCCCGCTTCACCAGAACTGCAGGAAGAAGTGTAAACTTTGTGCCTTCACATTTCCAAGGTCTTAGTCCTGGTAAGAGTGACTTGGGGGAACTGTGCATTTTGTTATCTAGGTTGGATACACTCCAGCCCTGTGTAAGCTCTTCTTCCCAGCTTCCACTGCGGGACAGACACCAAGGGCAAGCTGAGAAGGGACATCTCAAGCATGTACATAAAGCAAACAGAAACCAGAAGAGAGCATGCATACGCAGCTCAAAACTTCCCTACTGAGCATCAGAACTGGGTGGCTGGCAGCACCTGCAGGGTGTGTTCCAGTGCAGGAATTCTCGTGGGGCCTGTTTGAGAACTACTGGCCTGGCATCCCAGCCCATCCACTCCCCACACTCTCTGCCACCACACGGAGTCAAACGTCTCAGGCTTACCCTGGTTGTCATGCATGCACATGGGGCCATCCCGCTGGTAGTTGGCCACTCGAGCACGATAGGGACAGTTCACAGGTATCTGGAGATAGTTGGGTCCCAGACGGTGGCGGTGAGTGTCCGGATAGGCAAAAAGGCGGCCCTATGGTAATACACACAGCAGAAATTAGTGACAATTGCTTATAAAATAGGAGATGCACTATAAACATCATTCTAAAAATCAAAGTACATGAGTACTTCAGAATGCTGCCTAGCTCTGCTGGGCAGAGCCAAGCATCTTCCCACTAGAAAGTGTGTTCCTTGTTTGTTTTGAGACAGGGTTTCTCTGTGTAGTTTTGGAGCATGGAACTCACTCTGTAGACCAGGCTGGCCTCAAACTCAGAGATCCACCTGCCTCTGCCTCCCACGTGCTGGGACTAAAGGTGTGCACCGCCACTGTGCAGCACAGTGTGTTCTTCCTAAAGAAACCATCCCTAAACTCACATGCCATCTGGCCAACTAATAACTTCCCATCTGTCCTAGACAATAATGTCACCCACTCCCCAGGATGAGATAGCGCCCCGACATGGTAGTTAACTGTCTCCCTCACAAGAATCCTGAATTAATTCTCCATCTCCCCAGCCCTCTACTCCAAGGAGAGAACTGAACCTTTGCTCATAAAACACAGCACCATTCTAGAAAGCTAGAGCTGTGTGGAAATTGTTCAAAGAAGCATTTCACATGCTGCATGGTAAATTATACACACTCTGTATTCTGAGGCTTACAAACAAACATGGAAAGAAAGCTGTGGTTGGAACTACTAACCTTCCACAGCCACATGTAATGACTCTGAGGCAAACCAGAATATGCAAATTAAGCCTTATATTTTCCAAGGCAGGATGAGAAGCATCTTGACATTGGCAAAATGCTTTAGGATTTTCTCTGCATTAATCTTAACATCCAATCCCTGTACTGTTCTCATTCGTCAAGCTCTTACTCTATGGCAATTCTTCTTACATAGCCTTCATCACTACCTGAGTCTTCAGCAGTATTCATCTGTTCCTAATTATATAAGACAAAATAAAAACAAAGTACAATAACTATATATACATATATATCTTAATAAAACTAATCAATATATATGCTAACTTAAAATTTTAAAATTGAATTATATTTTTTAGATGAGCATTAAAAACACAAAAATTAAATACCAAGATAAAGAAACCAAATCCAGCAGTTATTCTGTACTAAATCACTCACATCGCCATTCTTAACGAGATCCACGGAGTCTGCCAACACAATGGTTAAATAAGCCTGCTTCCCATAATCACTCTACAACACTCAGGTAACATTTAGATGGCTTGTCATGCAGGTGGCACTAGACCCCAGCCACAGAAAGAAGCTGGCGGCCTCCACTGGCTCCAGAAGCCCCACCTCAACTCCATCAGATAGAATGGTGTCGTGGGTAGCTCCTGGATGAAGCCTCTAGCACACCACTCTGACCTTAGCTGGCGACCCTAACCTCATCTATAGGTACAGGGAGCACACACTGATGCTGACTTGCATGAGGCCTTACTCAGGCTTTGTCCTTTACACCATTGCTCTACCTGACCGGATAGTCATTCCCCACTCAAGCAACCAGTATGACTTCTTTCCAAATTCCAGCTGTAAATGACCATGTGGGAGCAAGGAAAGGCCACACAAACACTTGGTACCATCTCTCTGCTTCCCACTTGAACTAATCTGGCCTGCTCAGTTTACTGCTGTGGATTACATTGTAAGATTTATTAACATGACTGTCCATCAACACAGCAAGCCTGCTGCCCAGCCTCGGCGCTCCTCCTCAGGGGTAACTGCAGCCCTCTTAGCTTACTCTCTGCCCCAATACTCTCATAAAAAGTTTTCCCTGGGGCTTCTCAGATCACAGTCCTTATCCACCCTGGCCACCAAATGGCTGAAAGAGCCCAACAGTCCTTCCCCAGCTGTGCGTCTCTTCCCATGCACCATAGAATTACATGTGTGGCTAAATACCACAGTGCCTGGCCTACATTTGTTTTCTTTTGTTGTATAGAATACACATTTGCTTATGGGTGCTTCACCTTGGGCCAAGTACTCCATTCCAGCCTTCATTGTTTGTTCTCTTAGTTGTGTGACTGAGCTGCTACCTGACTCTAGGTGTCGCTGTGGTCCCAGAGAACATTGGTAAACTGGACTCCTGTGAAGACTTGAACCATCTTTCATTTTTCAATCTAGTTTTCTCAATACCAGAATTATGCAGTCTGAGCTCTGTCCATGACGATGTCCTAGCAGGTGCACCCTGATAGCCCCAATCACACAGTTCTGTTCCCTTCAGTCCACCAAGCAGGAAAGGCAGTGGGCAGGGTTATATATACTTCCTCTACTCTCCAGTGCCAACCAAGCCCCAGATATGTCTGCCTACAGCTGTACTCTACTCCAGTTCCCTTTCTGCCCCTAACCACAGCTCCTTCCTTTACTATTCATCACTAAGAGGGGTTACTCTATTTAATATCTACCAGGCCATGCTTCTCAAACTGAGTAATCCTTCTGTCTTCCCAAAACGGAGAGTTGTGTGAATGTCCAACATTTAAAGGCTCCTCAGACACAGATCTGGTGAAAACTGCACATGCTCAATTCCTCCCATTTAAGACAGAGAAGTTAGAAGGCACAGTCCATGTCTGTACCTGTTCTCCTCTCCTCTATCGTTTTGTGTCATTTGCTGCAATCAGGATCCTACTTGGTCTTCAAATTTCATCTCAAAAGCTATCTTGTTCCTAAAACTTTGTTATTGGCCCCCTATCTCACACATTTCAACCTCGGATCCACAATTGCACTCTGCCTTATATTATGGTTGTCTAGACTTTCACAGTAACACACCCAGCAGAGTAGACCTCAGCTTGTGTAATGAAAAAAGTATCAGAAGTCCCTGGTGTCACAGCAAAGGTAACCCACGGACACTCAGAGAATCCCAGCTTGCTTTCCAAGGAACCTGACGCTTGCTCAAATCAGAACTTATGTCAGCAGCAACCTTCAACCTTCAACCTCTGTGGTCTGATCAAAGATCTAATCTTTAACCTATGTTTTGTGTTCAGAATCTAAAACCACAAAAAATTGGTTTGCACAGCAGTTATTAAGCCAATTATTTTCCTACTGATTCTTGGTCCAAAGTAGAATTTTCTCTCTTTGAACTCTTGGCAGAACATCCTAGAGAGTGGTTTAAAGGGTGCTGAATACCTGGCAACATCACATGATTAAATTATTCCACTGCCATTAACCACAAAATTGGGATAATAAAAATCATCTATGCAGCTGTTTTCACAGACACAAAACAGGCAAGTCTCATCCTGAAATAGAAATGGATAAAATTATGCTGTCAGTGATTCTAATCATTTATTATATCTTATAAGATATAATGACGGAGCTAACCATGTTTTTTTTCTAAAATATGGAGGCATTTCTATTATATCTTTTTTTCTGAGATCAAGTGTTCAGATCTTCAAATATTAGATGCCTTATCATGGGTGTGGCTTAAAACTCATTTAACTAAAGAATGACCACCTAAGGATGTATCATTCCAGTGATCTCACAGGAATTAATCACTTCAATTGAAAATCAAGTGAAAATTCTCCCAATTCCTCATATAAAGAGCATGCCAGGAGGATGGGGAGGAGGAAGGCTGAAGGCTGACCAGGAGGAATTGGGAGGGGGAAGGGCGGAAGAATAAGGGGGTACATGGGGGAGAAAAGGACTTTGCTTTATAAATAAATCAAAATAAATAATTTTTTTAAAAAAAGATCATGCCAAGTTACACACTGTGTGCACAAGTATATATGCACAGAGACAGACATCCACCTAAGACCATCTCAGCTCACTAGCTTACCTGGAGCATTTTGTCAGGGCTGGGCTCAATGCCAGGGGGCATGTTGCTTGGGTCAAAAGCCATCTGCTCAACTTCAGCAAAGTAATTAACTGGGTTTCTGTTTAAGACCAGTTTGCCAACTGGTATAAGAGGATAGTCTTTGTGAGGCCAAACCTGAAAACAATGTTGTATTCATCATTATCACATAACCAACAGGTAGATATTAAAGGCAGCCATGAAAACACCAACTTTTAAATATAATCAAGCCAGTGAAAATAATTCACAACCCAATAGGAATGTGATAAGAATTTCAGGTGATTGCATTATCATATTTCAATAGTAAATGGCAAATATTGACAAGTGTGTGGAACCAGAGTATACTAGCTTTTCAAAACTTGTCCCTGGCTAATGACACAGGAAACCTCCAAAGTGACCCCAGTAAGCTTCCCACACGGGAGTGGGAATGAGGTATTGGCAGGCACCCACTCACAGGCATGAGGACCCCGCAAAGCTACTACCTCATAACCAGCCCACCCCACCACTGTGAATGTTTAGCTGTGATTTACTTATTAACTATAAACAATATAAAATAATATATTATTATAAATAGGAAGATATTTATGAAACAATATAGTTGCTGCTGACTTACCTTGGTAAGATCAAATGGATTAAATGGGAAAGTTTCTGCCTCCTTAAAAGTCATGACCTGGATATAAAATGTCCAGGATGGATAGTTGCCATTGGCAATGGCATTGAAAAGATCTCGGAGGCCATAATCTGGATCTTCCTGGCAAAGTCTTGCCGCCTCTGCAACAGGCAAGTTTTTGATGCCCTGGTCAGTCTGCAGAGCAAAAGAAGGAATTTCAAACCAAATTAAGGAGGAGATGACCAAAACATAACCAGATTCTTCAAATCACACTTCTGTTGTTCAGATCTCACTATACTTACTTATCCCCGATTCCTTTTAATGTCAAGGGGATTTCTTCAACACTTTTCACATTTAAAATTATTCCTCTCCTTCCCTTTATGTATTTTACATCTTTATGTTTATATTACCTTTTAGTCAGAAAACTACTTTCTTAATAATAAGAAACTCATCAGTTAAAAAAAGCAAGGGAATGTGGCCGGCTAGCTCAGTCGGTGGAGCATGAGACTCTTAAAATAAGCAAGAGATAATAAAAATTAAAGGGTTTTCAAAAAATAATTTTTAAGTTTAATTTATTTTAATTGATGCATTAAAACACCAAAATTATGCATATTCATTAATAGAAAATATTTATCATTTACTTGAAGCAAAACACTCAAATCCTTTCCAGGTTTTTAAGGGCTTGTAGTGCAGTCTCTTTCCTGGGCTCATTAAAACTTGGTCCTCCCCAAATGTGACTCAGTACCATGCTAGCCTGTGCCATCCCTCCGGTCCCCACTCTCCTTCATCTGATGACACCATTCTGATTTCATCCTCTAATCCTCAAATTCCTCCTATGAGACACAGCAGCATCGGACTTCCTATGCCTGGCTCATTTCACTTAGCGCAGCGTTCTATAGTTCCTCTCAAAGTCACAATGACAGGGTCTCTCTCTGTGTCTCTGCCTCCCCGACCTCTGTGTGTGTGTGTGTGTGTGTGTGTGTGTGAGAGAGAGAGAGAGAGAGAGAGAGAGAGAGAGAGAGAGAGAGAGAGAGACTAAACAGCAGTCTACTATATCACATCTTCTTAATCCATTCCCCATCTGATGGAAACTGCTTCAAAAAACATGAGAGTTGCAGATGTCTCTTGGACATGCTGTTCTATAGCATTTGCCTTAGATATATACAACATGGAATTCTGGAAATAACATAATTCCCATTTTAAGACAGCTCAGAAAAATTCTTAAAATTGTGATCAGCATATCCTTCCATCCTTGTTGTTTTCCTAAGAAATTATACAACCAGAGTTCACCAAGCTACCATGCTATACCAATTCTCCATGAGCGTGCAAACTCAGCATTCCTTCTTTCCAAACAATCACACTCAAAAAGGCATATGTCCCTTTCCCCAGCACTCCTATCACTACAGTCATGATCAGCTGGCTGATCATGTGCCTAGTAAGACTCAGAAGCTGCATGTCACGGAAACACTTAGCAAAATTAGAAGAGATCAAAGGAGAAGGCAACTTCAGGACTTAAAAATGGAGGCCACCATCTGTAGGTCACCCAATGATCCAATATGTTCAATATATCATAATGGTGCAATGCTGTTCTGATGTTAACTGAATTCCTTGGGCATAAAAGAGAGTAAATCAGAATAAGCTATACTAGTGAATAAATGCATAAATGAATCCATACACATCTCAGTCTATCTCAGGATCCTCTACTGAACAAACCTATAAGCAGTCTATTCAGGCCTATAGACAGCTGTAGGTGCATCCCAAATTCACAGTGAAATGAACTTTCAACAATATGTCCAATGTCATGGGTTATCTGAGATAGTGAAGGTCTGAGTTAAGGCTGGCTTAAATCCAGGGCTACCGACTAGGCTCCATATCCCCCACAGTCACCTAGTCTCACTCTAAATGACCTTACATATCTCCCTTTGACATCTACAAATCCAGGGACCAACTGTTGTCTTAACATTGATCTAAGATGTAAAGAAAACAGTTTCCCATTTAATGCACCTAAATAACTTGTTCAAGTAAGTATTAAAATATGACATAAGAAAGAAGATCTTTGAGAAGTTGTTAAAGATGTGCTGAGCCTGGTTGTGTGGGCCTGAAAGCCCCACTTCTCGGGAGGCTAAGGTAGGAGGAACACAGGTTCAAGGCTCAGCTGAGCAACTTAATGAGATCCTGTCTCAAAATACAAGAGGTGCTGGAGATGCAGCAGTTCAGTGGTGGGGTACTTGCCTAGCACGTGTGAGGCTCTCAGTTCAATTCCAGTACCACATACACAATAAGAAGAGAGATTTCATTTGCCATATACCCACTTCCTTCTGGTTTAGCAGTAGTACTTAGAAACAGAAGCCTTTAACCTCCTGAGGTGCTCAGAGAATAGTGCTAACCCCTTGAGATCATTGATAATATTATTGTTCATTGTACTATAAGCCAAGATTCTACCAAAGACAGTACCCCAAAGCCATGTGCCCCAACCTCTAACTGCATGTAAAGAAGAATCCATTGACCGATCATATATAGTTCTAATTTGAGTGGTCTGAATTTGTCCTAGAATTGGTTTCCAACAAAATATTCACGGTACTATATGGCTATATCAATTCTTTGTACCCTTAAGTAGACGTCCAAGAAAGGTGGGAGAATTCTCTATCTCTGCTAAGTCCTTCAGGAGAAGTAAAGAGAGGTGTGTAGTTATACCTTCTGCCCAGACATGTACCTTGTAATGGAACTTGCAATAGACTGCTTCTCCATTTGCATTAACCAGCTTGAACGTGTGTGATCCATAGCCATTCATGTGCCGATGTCCATCTGGAATCCCTCGGTCACTGAACAAGAAAGAAACCTAAGGAACAGAAATAGAAATCCTACCATTTAAATTGAAGCGTCCCAAGATTTTATATCCATGCATTTCCAGAAAATTCCTCAGGACATGGAACACACCCACTAATTTCCCATCAGAAGAGTTAGCATTATTTCGGCTACAAAACATGACAAAAGTTGTAAAGCATGAATCAATAATATCATAAAATTCTAAGAAGGAACACTAAGGCAAACCTGGAAACTAGACTCACGTTGTTCAAACTTAATCTTAACAGAAAAGACTTCGGTACACTTTCCTCTCCTCTCCCTAATACACAGCTTCACCTCAGACTAGATTTTATTCCTGGTCTGCTATATATTAACTGACAATGTTTCTAACTGTCTAAGCACTGTGCCGCTATAAACTCTGTGGTCATGAAATCTGAAGAAGCATCCAAAAAGACAGAAGCCAATTCCAAGAGAACAACCAGGACAGCAAGTACACACTGCAAGGCCTGAGCAATAATACCTTCCCCAGGCGATACCAGAGCAGAGTGAAAGGGGAGGGCTCTCACCTGATGGAGGGACTCCGGACGGAGGCTCCAGAAGTCCCAGACCATGTCAGGGTCCTTCAGGTGAGTCTGGGGGTTTCTCTTCTGGCTATGGATGAAGGATGGAAACTAAACAGGAGAAGAGGAAATGAAAATCTTAAACCTAAGTTTATAAGAATTATAGCGTCTTACGTGATATGTTGTCTATGGCTTCTCTATGGATTATAATTCTGATCAACCCAATTCCAGAAACTTAGATTGCTAAACTTTCAAATGAAATTTAGTCACCATATACAACCAATTCTTTAGCTATTCTAGGATTAAATGCACTCAAAGCTGAAGTATCTCTTTAAACACCAGCACCACCAAACACACACACACATACACACACACACACACAGAGAGAGAGAGAGAGAGAGAGAGAGAGAGAGAGAGAGAGAGAGATTCTCTATCTGCTTCCTGAACAAAGCCAGCCAGCGCTGACTAATCCTCCAGGCTCTACAATGGAAGATTATTAATAATAAAATAATTTAATAATAATAATACTGGTCTACTCCCACTAGGACAGTGACTCTTGTCATGCCAAATCTAAGGCCAATAATAATTACCATTTGATTTTATAGAACAGCTGTTCTCAACCTTCCTAATGCCTCTACCCTTTAATACAGTTCCCCATGTTGCTATTTCATAACTATAATTTTGCTACTGTTAACAAATCGTAATGTAAATATCTGATATGCAGGATATCACAGGTTGAGAATTTCTGTTATAGAGATACACTAAATTCTGTACACCAAAAAAAATTTAAAGGGTAACAGAGTAAACCCCCCCCCCACACACACACACAAGTTCTACATTCTCTTCTTTCTCCAGGGCTTATCCTCAAATGCCAACCCCTAAAGAAAACTGGAAATCAATAAAATCAACAACCCTTGTGGACAGCAAAATAGTCCATCACTTACCAATATGGCATCTCTGATGAAGAAAATAGGGGTGTTGTTTCCCACAAGATCCCAGTTACCATCTTCAGTGTAGAATTTCACTGCGAACCCACGAGGGTCCCGAACTGTATCAGCTGAGCCTGACTCTCCAGCTGGAAGATTCAAATGGAAAGATGAAGCACAGCCAAGTTCACAACAGCCAAGAAGCTACAAATCACAGAGAAACAGCATCTACCATCCTGGATTCACTTCCTGGAATCTGATTAGGTATTTAAATGTCTGCAGTGTTTTTATTACAACCTACCTGCTAATTGAGTCTCAACCAAATAATGAAATGAAAGTGATAAGAGATCACATATATCAACTGCTGGCAAGATTATCCATTTAAACAGGTGATTAAAGTAAGAAAATAATTATGACGATTAGAGTAATAAACAGAGTGAGTTGTTTGGGGCTACAGAGATGACTCAGCAGTTAAGAGCAGTAGCTGCTTTAAGCCTGAGTTAAGAGGCAGATTCCATTCCCAGCACCCACGTGGCAGCTCCCAACCATCTAACTCCAGTTTCTGCAGAAATGACACCCTCTCCTGGCTTCTGAGGATGCCAGGCATGCACATAGTACACAGATAAGCATGCGCAAACATCCATACACATAAAATAAAAGTAATAAAAATTTTAAGAGTGAATTGTGGGAAAGCTAGTATTAAGAGAAATGACTAAGATACAGGTTAATTCTTTATCTCATTTATTTCTGCATGTCATGGGTTTTTGTTTGTTTTTAAGCACAGAACCTAACCAAGAAGCCTAACTAATTAGGCTCTGTGATATGTTAGACATATATGATAATGTTAGGTACAAATACTAATTTTGTAACACAATAATAAAATTGCTTAATTATTCTGGAATAGATTAATCCCATATTGCAAAGTAGATCTACAGATTACTACAAGTAAATCACATACACTATTGCTGCTCTGGATTTAATTCTCAGTAAAGGGCAGTTGTTAAACTGATTATGAAAGATTTCCATTCCATACTTCCCTTTGAGGCAACCATTGCAGAAAGCTAATTCAAAATGTCATAGATTGCAGGGGCCCCCCTTCATGGTTCAACAAACAGAACGGTAACTTCCTGTATATCTTCAGATATTTTCTAAATTGTAAAACAAGCTAAAATGTACAGAAATACTTGTTTCCTATTTCTTAGTATGTTTTTCTTAAGATTAAGGTATAAGTGCCTGCAAAGCCAATGCAGTGTGAAGGAATTGAAGGAGGCATGGGACAGACTGACTTACCCACGGTGGAGAAGCGAACAGCAATGGGGGTCCTCTTCCCAATATGCTCAAACACCTTGGCCTTAGAGTATCTGGTAATATCATGAGTGACCTCAAAGTATCCAAAGGCACCTAACGAGAAAGACAGAAATCCTCAGCACAAGACTGTGGTGGGACTGTTCTCTGTATGAAGTTTTATAAATAAAGAGCTGTTTTGGTCTGTGGAGAGAACCATAGAAGTGGATGGAGGAATCAGAGGACAGACAGGTAAAAGGAGGGTAAAGTCAGACAGTCTCTATCCAGCCTCAAAAAAAAAAAAAAAAAAACAAAAACAAAAAAAAACACGTAAAACCCAAGTAAGCTAGGGGCCATTGGACCACGTGGCAGATAAATTAATAAAAACAAGTTAAACTAAGAAAAAAGAGCTAACTAATAATGTGCCTAAGACATAAGCCAAACAATATGAAACTAATAGAAGCATCTGAGTCATCTTTGGAGCTGCCGAGGGCAGGTCTAAACTTCTGGCCCGTTACAGAGTCAAAAATCACTATACAACACAAGACCATCACCTGGATCAGGCCTTCAACAGGCTTGTGTAACAAGAAAACCCCAACACCCAGCACCAGCATTCCAGGACCTTCCAATACGATGGGAAGAAGGAAGCAAACACAGAAAAAAACACAGAACGTTAAGAGCCAGATGCAAAGTCCTATTGTCACTCAGTGCTCAAATGGGTGACACACAGCTGGAGCCAAGAGGGGATGCTAGGAGTAGTTAGCTGGCTAAGGCTGACCAAAGGCAGAGGACTTCAGAAGTCTCGAGGTAGAGGCAGGGGCCAAGGAAAGACATGGAAGGAGCCGTCTCCAGGGAAGGAGTTGGGGCAGAAGGAACAGCTGCAAAATGACAAATGCAAAAGCAAGCCCAGTGACAACAGAGGAGACGTAACTGATGGGAGGAAACCAAGAGACAGAGAGATCAGGAAGGCCGAGTCCACAGAAGCAGGCTGAGCAGAAAATGCATTAAGCTTCCTATGCTGCCCCTTTCCTGTCTTCTTTGTTGTTTTTTGGTTCTTTGGTTGGTTTTGATTTTGGTTTGGTTTGGTTTGAAAACAGGGTTTTGAAAGCCTGTGTAGCCCTGGCTGTCCCAGAACTCCTCTGTAGACCAGGCTGGCCTCGAACTCAAGGATCCACCTGCTTCAACCTGTGCTGGACTAGAGGCGTGTGCCACCAGCTCCCGATGCCACTCTTTCTGATTGCGCCTCTCTCTTAAGCACCATTATCATCCTTGACATCCACCATGAAAAGAGCAAAGTTCTACAGAAGTTAGAAAAGAGAAGGAAAGGAAAACCACACAAATTCACCATTCCCACATAAGTATGTTCTGTTTTGCAGCTCATGTCAGTATTTATCCATAAGAGCATATTTTAACTAAGCTGTAGCTATGGTGTGTGTTTCTTTGTGTTTTTAGTCTTTTACTTAACTATATAATGGAAATTCTGTTTAGTATGTGTGGTGCTGGAGACTGAACTCCAGGTTTACTAGTTAAGTAGCCTAGTATGTGAGTGTGTGTGTGAGTGTGTGTGTGTGTGTGTGTGTGTGTGTGTGTATGGAGGTCAGAGGAGAAACTGGATGCCCTTGATTGCTTTCCACCTTTATTTTTGAGACAGGTCTCTCACTGAACCTGAAGCTTACCTATTTGGCTAGGCTGGCTGCTGAGAGCTTCCGCCCATTGCCCCTCCTCCCTCACACACCCTCCCAGCAGCACTGAGGTCACATGCATGCACTGTAGCATGCCAGCAATTTTTTTTTTTTTTTTTTTTTACACATGGATGCTGACATCCAAACCCAGGTTCTCACAGCTACACAGGAGGTACTTTACCAAAACTGAACTATCGCCCCATCTCCCGAAAGTTTAGTATTTTAAAAAACTGTTTTGGGGCTAGAGAGATAGCTCAGCAGCTAAGAGCATGGCTGCTCTTCCAGAGGACCCAGGTTCAACATCCACCACCCATAAGACAGCTCCAGAACTGTCTGTAACTCCAGGTCGAGGGGATTCAACACCTTCTTCTGGCCTCCTTGGCACTAATTACGCACATGGTGCACAGGCAAAACACCCACACATGCTAAATAAATAAATACTTTTAGACTGTTTTATATATAATATGTATAAGCTAACCTAGGCTACTCTTCTATTAACGTAAAGTTTTCCTTTCTTTCAAGAATGGAGATTGGGGTTGTACTGAAGGAAGGCTACTTCTGAAAACTCTAAGTTCCTTCTACGTAAGGCTGTCAGACGCTTTGGAAAATGCTTTGAACCAGGTTAGGAATAAAGAACACAGACCGCTCTCACCTGCTCCTTTCGCGTGCACCACTCTCTCAGGAATTCGCTCTCTGTCAAAATGGGCCATCTCATCAGTGAAAACCACATCCTGAACGAGAAGGGGCCCTCGGGACCCAGCAGTCATGACATTCAGTTTATCTCCTATTGGATTCCCGCCTCCAGTGGTCAGGACATCGGGTTTCTATGTGAAGAACACGAAAGGAAAGAAGCACAGGAGAGTCAGTACAGTTGAACCCTTAGCTCGCTGTCATACTTGGTAATTTTTACACTTTCTTCCCTGCTCTTAGTTTCCCATGAGCTAAGTACTGAAATGCTACCGTTCACTCTCAGAAATCCTTATCACACTTCAACATTAATTCCTAAGACACGAGTTCTGGGAAGCAGACGTGACTCACATGTGCTACCTGGCTCAGCTGCTACTACAGATTCCACACATGAGCCCCCAGATAAGCACCCCAAAAAGCACGTTATGTGCTTGATAGCCAATGTCAAAACTAACGGTAAAGAGTCTTCAAAGAGTTCATGACAGCTGGTGCTTCCCATAGGGCTGAACTTTGTCATGCTGTAAAGCATCCAAGCACAATCCACCATGCTGGGAGCATTCATAAGTAATGCTGTGGACAGTCACTTATTTCTGTAAAGCTGTGTATGCTGACTAGGTGTGGTATCACTTCTCAGTTAAACAAACAAACAAAAAACCAGTGCCCTTTGACTAAAAGTAATTGTTTCTAGTAACGATGGATTATATTACCAAAGTTCTAAAGAAGTCACCATCTCCGAAACAGGACAGAATATTTTACTGTATTAAACACCTACTTGTAATACACACCATTTCTTGATGTAGTTACATCCAATGTCTCTTGGCTGCCCCTGCTCTGAGTGCCCAAGGTCCCACATGATGCTGTGAACACCCTAACTTTATTCTCCCCCAGGGTCACTTTGCTGGTTTGATTAAAAACAGCCCCCAGAAGCCTATAGGGAGTGGCACTAATAGTGAGTTATATGTGGAAGAACACTGAGGAAAAGTCACATTGGAATTTGTAAAACTCATAAACAAGACTCTTCATACAAGTGCTCTGCCACTTAATCAAATTTCCTAAATCATTAACAGATTTCATCATATGGCCTCACGTCCATACAACTTACCGCCAAAACAAACAAGATAGGAAAGGCTTTAATAAACAGATGTGCAGAGAAAAGCCAGAGAGCAAAGACTGAGAAGGAAGACTGCCCAGCTGCAGGGGACGGGGAGCCCTGGACAGAAAGTTGATACAGGATTCATTAGCAACGCATACGCTGCTAGGATTCTTAGATGAACATACTGTAGTAGAAGCAGAGACTCTGGGTTGGATCCCCCAGCTGTGAAAATACTCATAATGAACATCACAATACCATCATGTGATGAAGATTTACTAACTACAGTGAGCTGGTGGGGCTGGAGAATAGACCACACAGGTTATTTCACTTAAATGCCCCAAGAATCTCCTGAGACCAATGGTGGGAAAACTGGTCTTACCATATTCTTTGGAGGAAAATGGTAAAGTGAGGTTCCACACTCACTGAACAGACTGAATACAGTCACAGTTATACACATGAGAAATGTTTTGGTGAGCAAGGCTATGCTGTCTCATTTGTAAGTTATGTGAATGAATAGGTGATATATAGACCTAGTATCTCTCAAGTATTCATGTTACTGCTTCATGGTCAAAACATGCTATTAGTTTTCAATCATTAGAAACCTTTTAGAAGAGTCCTGAATAAAGATCAAACTTTCTAAGTACACAAAATAGTGACTGCAAAGAGAGCTTTTTCTCTGTCTTAGAACTAGATGTAAAATTTCTTAACACCATGACTGGCCTCATCTATTTTAATTATTCACAGGGCAGAGAACAGAGGGAGAATTTGGAGAGGAAGGCTTAAGAATTGAAGTATAATTCATCTACAAATGAAAAATATCCCTTTTCTTTTTTATTGGAAGTGGTGGTATTGATGTACTTTAAAAAAGGAATCAAACAACAAAAATGATAACCATGAATTACTATTTTCTGATTGATTCTTTATAGTCAGCTCCTGCTTTCTAAGCTGGAGACAACACACGAATAGCCTTGACTTTTGCTAAGACGCAGACTTAGAAAAATGTGTTCCCTCCGCCCTGTCTCCCCTGCTGACACACCATGACTTAGCAACTTTGCTGCTCCTTGCTTGCATGAGACATGAAAGGCCATGAGCACGCTTCGTCCAATACTCCCCCTCCACTCCTCTCCCATCCCTCACGCTGGCAGTGTGTCCTCAGCACACTTATTATCATGGTTAATCTCAAAAACATACTTTCTCCTACAGAAAACTCACTGGCTGGAAGGGCAGACTAAGACCCAGACTCTCCCGGATAACAAGGGGACAGGACAGAGTCAGGACTCTGATGTTCAGGATCTCTAATGGTCAGAGATGACTTATTAAACCTGCAGACCCCAAAGGAAGAGCCCATGTGATCTAAGCAGAGGCTGATAAAACTCCTCTTTCATTTCCCTGCAAACTTCCACGGATGCCTATAGAATGGTCTCTTTGGTGTATTGCGAGTGGAGAGAGAGAAGTCTTTTCGATGGACCTAAGTCATGCCTGTGACAACACTGGGTTCAGTGCTCGATGATCAATGTTCACAAAGCTCCCAATTCACTTGTTAGCAACATCAGCCCACAAAGAAGACTCCTACTTTCTAAATTGTTTTCACGGTGATCAACGCTCCAGCTCTAGTTCCAAAGAGGGACCCAACCAACTTGGCACTGGCCATCTGATTCTGGAGAGAGGAGGCAGCACAATGCTGACAGTTGCAATGTTAACATTTGTGGTTCCAGTGAAAGAAAAAAAAATTAAAGGCATTTTAATGTCAAAAATAAAATTAATGCAGTCTAAAAAAGAGACAGTGTCTGCTAACTCATCGACACATTACAAGAAAATCCATGGATAGATTTCCTGAATCTATGAAGTGTGTGATTTCGACAACATAATAGTGGTTTTCTAGACAGAGAGGTAGTTCCCCTTACACTTAGCCCATAACAGAGTTTCAGCTACAGCAGCTAGAAGAGAACCCCTCTAAACTTCCCAAACATCCTCACCACACACTTAACCTTCTGTGGCCAATAGTGATCCCTCGATAACTTAGCGGGCAGGTGTTGCTGTTGTTTTTAAAAATACGTGTTTAATATGCGTGGGAGTGTTTTGTCTGCCTGTATGTATGTTCACTATATGGATATGGTGCCCATGAAGGCCATAGAATCCCCTGAAACTGAAGATAAAGACCACTGTGAGTCACATGTAGGTCCTGTGACAGGAAAAGCAAGTGTTCTTAACTACTGAGCCACCTCTCCAGCCCCTTCATCAAGTACTTTCAACCATGTGCTAATCAGTCGGAAGCCTCCTTCAGCTGAGGCCCTCAATATCTCTATATCCCTCAATAACAAAACACCCTAACTCTTTTCAACCTCAAAGCACGCTGAACCATCATACAAGAAAGAAATTTCTGATGTGTTAATGCCATTGTGCAGGATGGGCACCACTATTATAACATTTTGCCCATACAGAACTGAACTTCAAATGAGGGCCATGAATCAATGGTAAAAAAAAATAAAAATACAAATTTTAAAATGACAAAAGAGTACACAGGAGCTTAGACCCATGATCAGCAGGCATCTAAAAGGATGCTTAGCATCTTGGGTCTGTCAGAGCAAAGCAAATTAAAACCACGAAGAACAATGACTAATTAAAAGTCTGACAACAAAAAAAGCTGGCAGGAAGTAAGACAACCAGAACTCCCATGTTGTTGATGGAAGGGTAAAATGGTACCATGACTTTGGAAGATGGCTGGGCAGTTTACTCCTAAGCTAACTCCCTACAGCCCAGGAAATCTACTCTAAGTAGTTTGGGGTTTTGCCTTACTCATTAGGATTCTTGCCATATAACCCAGGATGGCTTCAAACTGGTGATTCACCTTCCTCTACTTCCTCAGTGCTGGGATCGCAGGTGTGGGCCAGCACATCCAGCTAGGTACTTTGTAGGAAAAATCAAAGTGTAGGTGCATAAAGTGACTGTCATGAGAATTTTCATATCAGGTTTATTCATAATAATCCAAACCTGGACACAACCCAGGTGTCCAGCAATAGTATGAACAAATAGTGTTCTAGTCACATAACAAAGCACTACCCAGTATGTACAGTTAAAGCTCTAACCACTGATATATGCACAACAGGAGTAGCTGGAAAGCATTTCTGCTAAACAAACAAAAAAAGAGCCTTACACAAAACCCCATAAATCAATAGTTCAAATCATTCAGAACAATGATCAATGATTCTCTAGGGCAGGCAGGGTGATGGCAGCCTTTATCTATAGGTTTTTCAAGGGAAGCTCCTTTATTTGGTCTTTTAAATCTCTGTGCATGTGTTTGAATGCATACATGCATTCAAAGTGTGTGTGTGTGTGTGTGTGTGTGTGTGTGTGTGTGTGTGTGTGTGTGTAAGTTAGAGGCCAATCTCTGGAATCACTGCTCCTTCTAACTTGTTTATGTTGTTTTCTACTGTGCATACCGGCTTTGCTGGCCTGTGCTCTCCTGTCTCTGTGCCCCCACTCCACGTTGGAATGCTGGGACTACAAGGTACACATTGCCATTGAGGTTCACATGCATTCTGGGGATTCAAACTCATATTCTCCCACTTGCACAGAAAGCACTTTACCCAGCGAGGCATCTCCTCTGTCCAGCCTTGATCTCTTGACAAGGACTCAGGACACAATGATATGTGCATGCATTAAACTTGACTGAACAGAACATGTAAACCTACACGGTTCACATAAACCTACAATGCATGCAAATATCACCATATAACTGCATCTGCACACTACACTCTCCAATCACATCCCTGCAGTGTTCAGGTATAAAGCATATTGGTGATGAGATATGTTTAAAAAATCACTAATTTCATGGATGAATGAAGGGATAAGTAGATAGATAACCTTATACAAAAAGTAATTGTATAATCCAGAAGCTAACAGTTAAGTAAGACTCCAATTCTTTTCAGCTTTTTTTTAATTCTCAACTCTTTTCATAATCAAGTACTTCAACTCATCCAGGCTATACAGAATATACTCCTTCCAGAAGGTGGGGGAGGGCTAGAAATAAACATTTATTCAGAGTAGCACAAACTGAGGAAGAAAACATCAATATTACCATCATAGTTAATATTACACAGAGCAAGGAAATGTCATGGACAGAGCACATTTCAACTGAGCCCCCCAGTTTTATCTTGTGTTTATTGGCCAGCTGTGCTTCACCTGAGAAGTAAGTCAACAGCTAAGACTTAATCACTACCCCAAATAAGTAACAGGCAAACTGGCCTCAGAATAAACAGGACACTTTTAAGAAAACATGTATTTTCCTTTCTAAAACTCTCACCTCACTGACCAAGTGTTTTTCAGTTCACCAAGTATTCATGACAGAGTGAATCAGGCTTTAGCAGCCACTGGGTATCCAACAGGTCCTGGCTCTAAGGAGTCCCATTCTAATCTTGACCCCCACTACTAACTAGCTGCATTCCCTTGATTATAACCATCTCTCTGGTTCACTTGAGGAACTCAGGAAAAAAAAAAAAAAAAAACAGAATGGACGTAGTTGTAAATAATGAATGAGGGGCCAAGAGTTTAGAGAAGAACATCAGCGGTTTTCCCACACTTAGTCCAGGAGCACTTGGCATTGATCCCCCCAACAAGAGCATCATTTTTAAAAAGAGCAAAGGGGCAAGGCTCCCCTATACTAACCAGAAAGCATGGGACAATGCAGTATCATCTACTCCAACCTCTCAAAGATGCCCAGGCCAGGAATACCCCTACCAAGTCTATTTGAAATCCCTGCTGTCTGTGAAGATATTGTTACACTGTATTCTGCCTTGGGAAGCCTTGCAATCAACTCCATCCAGCACTCAGTCTACACCCTACAGCTAGTCTGCAATGGGAACTAGGTAGTAATCATCTGTTTACACATCTTGTTCTCAGTCTTGACTCTACATTTCTGCAGGGTGTGGTCTTACTGCACGAGAATTTGTACATCTTGCCCAGCTTTGTGGTGTTTAACTGGCACATACAGCCACCCAGAGTTCTGGAAATCAAAGCAATTACTTCCTAATGCCGTTTCCAAAACACCAGGTCTGATGCCCCTAAGTGTCAATGAAACAATAGATGCAAAAATTCTCTTTACTTAATTGTTGAATATTGTATCTGCTGCATGTCACCATGAATGCTGCTTGGGGCACAAGCCTGGGTACCTCACAAACACCAATACGTACAGATGTAAGATTTCACAAACAAAACCAGAGCTAGAGTTGGCTCCCACTTCCTGGCTCACAGTTACAGCTCTCTGCCTCTTGCGCGGCTCCATGTCTCCCTCAAGCTGTGTGACCTCTGTCCCAGCTGGCACAACTGTCAAGCTCGGAGCCAACCACCAGGTCTTTGCTGCTAGCGAAGAGTCCTGCAGGCCTGCAGCACCGATCCCCTGCTCCGCTTAAAGGATCGGTCCGTGGGACAGACGGCAGGCAGGAGCGCGCGCGGCCAGTGTTGAAGCCCCTGCACAGGCCACCCAGGGGGAGCCTGCGCCGTTACTCGCCGCCGCTCACGCTCTCATGGGGCTCTGGGGATTATAGGGTACCTGCGAGGACCGCTGCTCCTTCCACTGCTTCATCTGATCGCTGGCTGGGTCCCGGCTGTCCGCCATGGTGTAAGATTGCCGAGCTGCAGAGCGTGGTAGGAAGAACTGCTGGGCGCGCTCGACTTCACCCGGGGAAAGCAATCGCGTCAACCAGGCCAGAGGGAGAGGTGACTTCAGGCTCCGCCAATCAGCATAACCACCACCCCCTCCGGATGACCGCCTCCCCATTGGGCGTCAGTACTCTAGAAGGGACGGGATTGGAAGGAGGGTGGGGCGAGGAATGGGGGCTCCTGGAGGTGGGCCCGGGAATGGGAAGAGGGAGGGGACCGGACCAAAGGGCGATGCTGGTCCTGTTGGTACTCTGAGAGTCACAAGTCCAAGGGTCCAATTCCTCTGTGCAAACTTTCCTTACTGGTATAAGCTTTATTTGCTCCTAAAGGGTGGGTGGTTCCTTTATTTCCTTCTTTTACCCATGAATTATCGCTTAACATGCTGTATAGCAACAATTTACTTTAAAAACACTCGGAAACAGTTTAATCTTACTACAGATCGGTGAGGATCTCCTCCTTGAGGAGAAAACAGTTGACTTGTGACGTGGCCCACTGTGTCAAAGTGGCCTCTACTGACCGCAGTCACAATCTCTTCCGTTTTTTCTCCCCTAACAAGGAAGAATGGTGAAATTTGGGGGAAGAGGGACCTATGTTGGGTCTGGGCATATGGCTCAGAAGGCAGAGTGCTTGTCTAACATGCACAAAGCCTGGGTTTAGTCCTCAGAATCATATAAGCTGCGTGATGGTGTAGGCCTGTACTCTCCGAACTCGGGAGGTGGAAACAGCATCAGAAGTTCAAAGTCATCGTCAGCTACATAATACATCTGAGGCCAGACTGGGATATGGGACCCTGTCTCCAAAAATCATTTTTTTTTTCTAAGCTAGAAAAGAAAACATTTACTGTTTCGTGCATAAATATTTACTGAGCTTACAACTTATTTTTATTGATTTTCTCTAAGCTGCTAGGGTTTATCTTCAAACATCTTGATACACATGTGTAGATGCCACCTTTTTTATCTTAACTGTCTCAGCTTTTACCCTAATTATGATCTGAGGACTTGTAATTGAGGAAATTTCAAATCTTGTTTTTGATTTTATAAAGATGTGGTAACATAAATCTCAGTGTTAAAAGTTTCCTTGGGGAAACAATCACAAATTCATCTTATCTACTGTATTATTCCTATAGTGTACATTAACACAATTCCAAAATCCCATTCACTGTGCAATGGTTGGTGTCATTTGCTATATCTACCTTCACACTGTCCCTGAAATGTGAAGCCCACGAAGGCACTGGCTGTCACATCTAAAATTCCATGGGGCCAACAAAATAGTTCAGTGAGAAAGTCACATCCTGCCAAGCCGACCTTCATAATTCAATCCCCAAGACCCACAAGGTATAAGGAAAGAACCAACTGCCAAATGTACACACACACACATACACACAAACACACATATACACACACACATTTATGCACAGATCTGGGATATAGCTTAGTGGTAGAGTACTCACCTAGCATATGTGAAGCTCTACCACAAAAATAAAATAATAATAATAAAATCAAGAAGATATGATACTGGCAAGATATCTCAGTGGATAAAGGAGCTCACTGCCAGGCCTGACCATGTGAACTTGCTACGCAGGCCCACATGATAGAAGGCAATAACTGACTCCCAAAAGTTGTCTCTGGCTACTGCACTTGTACACACATATGGGGGGGGGATTAATTAAATGTAACACAAATTCTAAACTAGAATCCCTTGAGTGCTTGTTATGTTGGGGACTGTCTGGCTGTTCAGTTTTTTGATATATTTGTTTAATTGACCCAAAATGCTGTAATTTATATACTAATATTGTCCTTATTATATGGCCTGAGAAGCTGAGATATAGGGAGGGTAAATAAACAACTTGCCCAAAGTCATAAATTACTGACAGACACAACCAAAATTCCAGTCCTGTCCACTCATCTCTAGAGCTGAGGCTTGTTAGGTTAAATCAGTGTTGAGAGAAGAAGTAACATTCTTTTCTCTGTAACTGGAAAATACCTGCACAGGGTAAATAAGAGAGGCCTGAGTCATGTGTCCACCTTTGTTCTTGGTGTAGACATGTCTTGTCTGGTTTGGGTTCTTTTCTTTCTTTCCTCTTATTTCTGTTACTGTTATTTTAGATTCCTAAGGAGTTATTTCCAGAGGAAAAAAGAATTGGACAAACAAGGTAAGCTCTGGTCTTGTCATGTCTTGCATTTTAAAATAAGGTGTATGTTTCCAACAGTGGTGATGAATTTATACTGCTTAGATAAGCAGAGTTCCTAACCTAAAGACACTTCTGAAAAATTCTCTGATAGCTTCAAGTATTTGAACCTGGTCTCTCTGATCCCTCAAGGTAATTCCAAGCACTGAACTGAACAGACCAACTTGTTCCATTTTATTCATGTAAACAGAAGTATTTTGTTGTCATTTAATAACATTGCTATTTAAGAAATGCTGTTCTCTGATTGTTGATTCTGATGTAGAATACCCAAGCACAAACCCTTGTTAATCCTAGTATCAGGACATCTAAAGCCTAAATATCAAGAGATGAGCTTGGACAGCCACTTAGGGATCCCTGTGGGTAAAATCATTTCCCTCTGGTGGAAGAAAGGAGAGGATGTATGCCATAGATGACGGTAGCGGCAAGCCCCAGAAACAGTCACACCAAGCAGAGTAGTCATTTACTTGAGTCCATCCACTCTCCAAGAAAAAGAATCTTCTACACATTTTGATCTAATTCTTTTCATTGTGGCTTTAAGAGGTAGACACTGGAAAGTGGAGAAAGGGGGAAGAAGCACAATTAAAAAGAGCTTTTTCATCTTATTATAGGCCTTGCTTGTCAAGTAGGGCACAGATGCCTCCACCCTCTCCAAGTCCATCCTCAGTCCGCCATGGGTCAGGCCTCAGCAGCAAGAGAAGACAAAATTCTAGTTCTAAAGAAACTTCCTTTCTAGATGGCTGTAGCATGTGGCCCAAACCACCCCCTTCTTCCTGCTTTTGTACTTCTGAAAGGAGCAGCCCAGGTTTACCTTAGTATCTGCTTATTCAGAAAGAGCAAAAAAATCCATGTGCCCATATTCTCCATTCCTCGTGAATCGTGCGTGCCACTCATCTAGTGCTGGTGGAAAGGAAAACACGGAAACCAAAGGAGGCTTGTTTTTACTTTTGCTGCTTTAAAAACAAGCAAACAAACAAAAACATGTAATGCATACACATAAAGCTTGGAAACTGCAGACTAATACACCAGTCTTTCACAGATAGCATTAAATGTCCTTTTTACCAGTGTTTTATCTTTTACATGAGGGCTTAAAATGGATAGTGTGGAATAATTGTGTCATGCTTTTCTTAACTTTTTATTTATTTATTTACTTATTTTTGAGACAAATTCATATGCATTCTTGAACTCTCTGTGTAGTTGAAGATGACATTGAACTTCTGATCTTCAATCCTCTGTCTTCGTTACTTTTTTAGGATTGTGATAAAATGCCATAATCAAAAGCAATTTATGAAGGAAATCTTTTATTTTGACTTACGGTTCCAGGGAAATAAGAGTCTATAGTGAAGGGGGTAGATACACTGACCAGCGGCAGGTATTCTGTGGTAGAAGCCGAAAGCTGACAGACCACGGCAGGGAGCAGAGAGAGGGAAGTGGAAGCAGACTCCATTACATACCCAGGCCCAGAGACACACTTCCTCCAGCAAGCTCCCACCCCCCACCCTCCCAGACAGCACCACCTACTGGGGACCAAGTATTCAAATACATAAGCCTATAGGGAACAGTTTTTATTCAAATCACCACACTCCACCTCTTCAGTACTGGAGAATACAGGTGCTGTGCTGAGATTTCAATTTGTTTGTTTTTTTTCTTTTGGTTATAGTTTTTTGGTTTGGTTTATGTGGTGCTAGGATGGCTTTGTGCATGCTGGGCAAGCATTCTGACCACTGAGCCATGTTCTGCTTCTCTCATTTAGCATTTCAGGAGGAAGTTTTCCCCAACCCATTTCTATATCCACCTTTTAAAAAACGTTAATTTTTCCCTCCCACTAGTTGAACAATTTGCAAAGCAGGTTTCTTTGTTTACTCACTCCCTTTCTCTGAACATAAACTTTTTCTACTATAATAGTGCGGTTACTGCCTCTCTCTGTATTTGCATTTATTTAAGGTTCATTTACAGAGGTCACCGTTGGTTCAAATCATGTGAGCACGTTAAGGCTCCTGCAACATTTTACCTAACGTTCTTTGTAACTGAGCCAGCTTACACTCACTGGCTCTCAGAGTGTGGTTTGGTAATAAGATTTAAAAGGTGAGTGGTTGTATTCTAGATATTTCTAAGTTATTAGATATTTCAAAGTCTAGCCAGGTATGGTATATGGCTGCAGTCTCGTCACTAAGGAGGTAGAGAATATGGAGATCAAAGCTATATAAGTTCCAGGGCAGCTGGGCTGCTTGAGACTCTGTCTCAACAAATCAGCCAAATTATAATACAGTTGTATATTTTATTGGATTCGTCAGAACAAGAAATATGCGTTCACATTATGTTCAGTCGCTGCCATAATTACACAGAACTCACAGTCTGCCTGTTGCCATGTCCTAGGCTTTTGTGATTTAGTACAGACAGCTAGTTTTTCTATGCGGCATTGATAGAAATAAAGTGGGCCCCCAGCAAGGTGGTAACAGTGAGATGGGTACTGAGAAAGGGGATACAGCAGTTGTAGGAATACCTAGGAAGGCCCTGGCCAGAGCACAAGAGGCAATAAGCAGAAGCAGGCAGTTAAATCACAGAGAACAATCAGGTGTGAAGTACAGCACCAAGAATAGGGATTGTAATCCACCCACGGAGGCAAGGATCTGAAACTGACTTCATTAATGGTGGTGTAATGGTGTCTCAGGACTGGGAGAGCAAGCAGACATCTAGACCCGAGGTCCATCTGGGCAGGCCTGCCAGGATGCTGACCTCTGGGTTTAACTTTGTCTTTGACTCCTGCTTCGTCACTGTCCCTCCTGTCCACCGCCTGGAAGGCTGTGTGAAGCAGTCACTTTTAATGGCTGGGACAGTGTGCCTGGCCTACTGCGTTTTTTCCAGTGTCTGGGTGTTTTGACTGACTCTTGTACTGTAAAGTCGAGTCCCCAGGCTTGGCCCTGAAACCAGACAAACCCTACAGAAGTTCACTGTCAAGTCAACACAGTCCAGAGCATATGTCAGACATATGGGCTAGATGTAAATACCAGTATTGGCTGAGGTGGTTTTCAACAAGACTAGGTATCTATGGACACATGAACAGTTATAAAAACACAGATCCTGAGGGAAACCATAGGCCATAGCTGGCGTGGTCATCTGTGGAAGAACAGGTGTCCTGTCCTTGATTTCCATAAGCTCAGACCAGCAGACCTTTGAGAACAAAACATCAAGGAACCTGGCTAAGCACCCTCCTTTAGCATTAGAACACTTGGAGTGGGGTCTGACCATAGCTATTCACAAAGTTCATAATCTCAGACAAGTCACTTCACTTAGTCTTCTGTGCACGTGGATGTGTGTGTGTGACATATGTGGGTGGGTTTGCACGCACATGTAGATATGCATGTGCAGGCAAGAGGCAACTTTTTGTTGTTTTGCATACAATGTATGTGCATGTGAATGTAAGTGTGTGTGTGTTGCATGTACATTGAAGTGTGGGTGCATGTATTCATGCTTATACATGTGGAGCTGGAGGCAGATATTTTGACCTATGTATTGTTCTCATTTTATTCCTTCCTCAAAACTCACTGTTTTCCTAGGATGGTTGACCAGTAAGCTCAAAGAATTCTCCTGGCTCTGCCTCCTAAGGCTGGTGTTACAAGTAAGAGCAGCCATGCTTTACTCTTCACATAGATGCTGGGGATTTGAACTTAGGTCCTGATGCTTGAGCAAGCCTTCTTCTATACTGAGCCAGCTCTCCAGCTTAGTTTTTCAAGATGAAGTCTCTCATTGGCTTGAAACTCTTTAAACCTCAGTGATGTCTCTGCCTCCCCAGCACTGGGATTAAAGACATGTATCACCACATTTGGCTTTTTGTTTGTTTTTTAAAGATTTATTTATTATGTATACAGTATACAGAAGAGGGTACCAAGTGTCATTATAGATGGTTGTGAGTCACCATATGGTTGCTGGGAATTGAACTCAGGATCTCTGGAAGAGCAGTCAGTGCTCTTAACCTCTGAGCCATCTCTCCAGTCCCCTTGTTTTTGTTTTTCAAGACAGAGTTTCTCTATGTAGCTTTGGAGTCTGTCCTGGAATTCATTCTATAGTCTAAGCTGGCTTCAAACTCACAGAGATCTACCTGCCTCTGTCTCCCAAGGGCTAGATTAAAAATGTGTGCCACCACCACCTAGCTTGACACACTTGGCTTTTTAAAACATGGGTTCCGGGGATTGAACTCAGGTCCTTATGTTTCCAAGCTGAGCTCTTTACTGACTGAGCTATATTGCTATATTTCCTCAGCCAAGGTACTTAGTCTAAATTTCTATCTCTCTTTTATAAACTGAAACTCAAACACCTTCTATTTTAGTTGTAACTTAAGCTGCTATAACAACAACAACAAAAAGAACAACAAAATAAAATTGCTTAAACATTTGTCAATGTTTATTTCTCTCACATAAACTGTCTCAGACTTGGAAAGTTCCAGGGTAGTTAGGCAACTCTGCCATCCTTAACTAGAGACTTCTATCTCTGAGTACAAAGTCCAGACTGCATGCCAACCACTGGGAACAGAGTGAAAGGTACAAATGCCTAGTCATATGCAGAGTCCAACCTGGAAATGGCACACTTCATCTCTGCTCACATCCTTTCCCACTAGCCAGAATTTAGTCACATGGTCATGCCCAGCTATATGGGAAACTGGGACATGTACTCACTGGCTGGTCATGTGTTCAGCAAAACTGAAGCATTTTATTGAAAAAGATATTGGTAGTCAGCTGGCAACATCACCCACATTGACCTACTGGAACCACCATGAGCACAAATCGAGAAAATAGAGAATTAGTTGCAAATATTCTCAATTACAAGAATTCCCATTGTTCTTCATCCCCTGGGGGTCTTTTATAGACTGTTTCTATTCTTTAGAAACTCTAGACAATTTTATGTTAGAATATCACATTGTATTTATCTCTGTAGGGTGCACTCTAGTTAAGAAACTGTCTCTGGCCATTGCATGCATTGCTACAAGCAACATTGTAATGAACTATGTATCAACCCAAACTTTCCCATAGCACACATTGTCCTTTCAAAGAAGTTTGTAACAAAAATTTATATTGTTCCTACTATGACCAGGCTCCAGGGTTTTTCCAGTATTAACCTACTTAATTATGAACCTGATGATCTTCACCTCCCAAAGCCACATAGCTAATTAGTGGTGAGGTCAGAATTTAGACAAGGCAGATGCTCTAAAGATAAAAATCTCAACTCCTACATTTCTCTGCCTACAACAGAGTAGACAGGAAGAACTAATTTGAGTGTCCTATATGCTTAGACTATGCCTAATGCATTGTGCAATCTCCTGCCCACCTAGGACCATGTTTTGTATTCACACCATTAAGAAAGATCATAGGATAATGCCATTGACAGAAAGCAGGGAAAGTGGTAGTGAATTTGTGAGAAGTCACAAGGACTAAGGAACAGCCAAGGGGAAACTTAGAGGACCAGAAAAGGCAGCTAGAGATGAGGGACCTCACTGAGCAGCAGGGATGAAAAAAAGGATCCTCAGCCGACCTTCCTTCCCTACAGCAAAGGACATGTGACGACCTGGACTTCTAAGCTAGTATAATGACTTTTCCTAAGAAAGCATGTCCATTAAAAGACTCCATTTTCACCAGGCAAGAGGATCCACTGACATATTTCTGTAACGTCCCTGTTTCAGGATAAGTGGACATAAACAAATTCAGTTTGGAGACTCTGACATGAAGCGATGTTGTAGAATATTATTTTAAGATGTGTTATATTTGTTTTACTGTGAAACATTTAATGACGCAAAGATGTGTTGCATTCTTTGAAGCTGATGTTGCATTTGTTTAACTCTGTGAAGCTCTGTTGTTTTGCCTGCTTAAAACACTTGATGGTCAAATAAAGAACTCAACAGCCAATAGTGAGGCAAGAGAAAAGATAGGTGAGGCTGACAGGCAGAGAGAATAAATAGAAGGGGAAATCTGGGAGAAGACAGAGCAAGAGAACAAGGAGAGGAAGTTTTCAGGGGCCATCCACCCAGCCACCCAGCCACCCAGCCACCCATCCAGACACAGAGCAAGACTGAAAGTATACAGAAGTAAGAAAAGGAAAAGGCCCAGAGGCAAAAGGTAGTTAAGAAAAGCTGGCTAGAAGTAAGCCAAGCTAAGGCTGGGCATTTCTAATTAAGAATAAGCCCCAATGTGTGATTTATTTGGGAGCTGGGTGACAGGTGCCCCAAAAGAGCCAAAACAGCAAAGAATAAAAACAACCAGCAACATTTTGGTGCCCAATGTGGGGTTGGAGTAAAAGAAAATTCAACAACAAAGCCATCATCTCTTAATTGTCCCAAATGTCAAAAGTGATTGCCTCATTAAAACAAAGGTCAATTATGGTGTTTTTAAAAAGGCATGATGTCTGCACACTCAAATAGGTCATAGATAATATGTATGTGTATGACTGGACACATCCAAAGACAGCAAGCAAACATCTATCCGAAAATCTGGATCAAAGGTATCAGGAGTTTACCTTTTTTTGTCCTGCTTTTATTACTTTTTGTAATTTTAGTATTATACCAAAGTAAAAGCCCCCCAAATGTATATATTTCTTGAAGAGTTCATATGGCAGCATTTTTCTCAGACAAAATCTTTTTTTTTTTTTTTGTAAAAATACTTTTATTTATTTATTTGCCTTGGTGTTTGCCTGGAACTGGAACTACAGACAGTTGTTAGCTGCCATGTGGGTGCTGGGAATCGAACCCGGGTCCTCTAGAAGAGCAGACGGTGCTCTTAACCACTGAGCTATCTCTCCAGCCCCCTCAGACAAAATCTTAACAATAAAGTATTTGGCAATGGACTAAGAAGCAGAATGGGGCCCAAAGTATGCCATATGAAAAGTTTCTATATACAAAGAAAAAGTGAAACTCCAGCTTCACCTGTATCACATCTGACCTTGGTACTAAAGAATTTTCACAGAAAGAAAGTTGAGACACCGAGAAAGAAGCTTGAAAGGCAAGAAGGTATCAGCACAAGTAGTAGTGTGAGCCACACTGAGAAATGGCTGTAGGATGCCCTTAAATGTCACGTGCTCATACTTATAAAACTCCAAGGTTCCCTGACAATAGATACTCTAAGATTTTACTGTATCATTGTCCCCAGGAAAAAATTAAGTGATAATGAACATATGTTTCTGGCTTTTCCATTACTGTGTAATCAATTGTGTGATGAGTAAATATCAGCTATTATCATCCTAAAGGGCCTGATTTATAGCTACCTTTGGTGTTGAGAGCATGCCCATCTTGCTGTAGGCTCACATTCTTAGGCTTAGAGACTACTCTGTATGTTGCTCTGTGGACAGAAGAAGCCCTGAGAACGAAGTCTTGACACCTGAGTTGATTATGTACAAGAAAGGAACTCTGCCTTGTCACTTGAATTCTCAGATGTGCTCCTGTTAGCCAAGTGTGTACAGCAGTGGTTCTCAGCCTTCCTAATGCTGCGACCCTTTAATGCAGGTCCTCATGCTGTGCTGATCCAAAACCATAAAATTATTTTTGTTGATACTTCATAACTGTAATTTTGCTACTGTCATGAATCATAATGCAAACATCTGTGTTTTCCAATAGTCTTTGGGGTCAAAATCTACAAGTTGAGAGACACTGCCTTATTGCAATAATCAATTTTGGAGTAAACCTTGAACAAAGTATCATCATGTTAGAAAGAGGACCTCTTATGTCAAAAGGTGCCCAAAATACTAGTCACCAAGACTCCCGCTGCCACACTGAGTCCCCTGGGAAGCATCACAGTTGGAAGCATGACTCAGCAGTGTGGATCAAAAGGACATTATGGAGAGTCCTATCCTCACCATGCCAGGTGGCCCACACCCTCACTCCTAGCCATTTTAGCCACTCTCTGCACCTGTGAATGGCTATAGCTAGGAAATGACAGACAGCGTAACTGTAGCCAAACTTTATTATTCACACACTCTTTTCCTCCAGAGCACTAGAAGTTTGTGACACAGAGCCAGGCAGACTGAGCCATAATTAAAGGCTGACTTTAGAGAATACAAATGTTGGTAGAGGCTCGATCTCAGCTCTGTGATGCTGAGGCAAGCATTTGGAGTCAGGATACTAGGAGGGAAATGATGTGCAGGAGCAGAGCCCAGGACACAGAAGAGAAAGTAAGACTTGAAGGGGCTTCTGGAGGAGACAGCTGTCCCTGGGAGGAGGATGGTCCAGCTTCAACAGCCCACACTGCTCCACTGGAAAGTGGCTTTGTCTGTGATGAGGCATAAGGGGACAACACCCTACTAGAGTATCAGTGGTCTAGGAAATAGCACAGCTAACAGCATATGGCATTTCACCATCACCGATTCTAGGGAGTTTCAGCTGGTTGGAGCCATGGACTTGCAGTGACCCCTGCTTGCCAAAACCTCAAATCTAACTGAAATTTGTTGTCTGGCTAATGAGTCATGATACCTGTTTTGACTAACATACAGCCACCGTGTGAAAGCCTCCCTTCCTATTCAAAGCGCTAGGGGTTTGTTTTATTTGACTTTGCTTTGTCTTGAGGTACTGTGGATAGAAGCCAAAGTCTTGTGAATATAAGTGAGCACTCCATCACTAAACTGCATCCCAAGCCTTCACAGTGCTAGTTCTTAAATCCTTAGTTTACGACGGTTCTTCACCTTCAACAAAACCCTTGAGTTTTTGATTAAGTGTTAGGTTCCTTCATGTATAAGAAAAGCTAAGGGATGACAGGAACTGAAGGCCACTCCAGTCCCAGGAAGCCTGTGAAACCAAGAAGTGTCTGGAGGGAACGGCTAGCACTTCCTGGTGTCCAGCAGGGAGCAAAGACAAGTGCAGGGCGGTGAACCACAGAGCTAGGTCATGTCAGATGGCAGCTGCTAAGCCTGGAGCCTCTCACATCAGCGCCTTGGAGTTCCCGTGACAACAGCATTGGGAAGATAGGAAAGGCCTGCTTGCTAAAGTCTTCAGCATGGCTCTTCCCAGGGAGCCCAGGTCAACCTGCCAGTGCCATTGCTGGGCTCTCCATCTTCTCAAACAGACTGTTCTACCATCACCATAACTACCACCTCATTTCATTTAGTTGCCCATTGTATCCAAAATCTTTTTCTGCCTACCTGGAGCTCATCTTCTGGTCACTGTTCATATGTCCACCATTTAGAAAATTAGCCATCCCAATTTGCCTGGAAGACATGATTTCTTTAGACATGGGACTTTCATTGCTAAAATGAGAAGATCCAAGGAAATTGGGATATTTGGTCATCCTGGCATCATAGCTGCTACACCTGTCACTAGCATGTGCTTTAGAATTCAGGACAGAAAAGCACCTGCAGTGGTGGCTCATGCCTGTGATTTCAACATTCAGGGGACAGAGCAGGGAAATATTGAGTTCAAGGTTACTGTAGTGGGATTATGGTATGTTGTAAATATTTGACCCGCCTACTAGTTTAATAAAAATGCTGATTGGCTGAAGGCAGACAGGAAGTGTAGGCAGAGCTACCAGACTGGGAAAATCTCAGAGTAGACCAGACAGGCCAGACAGACACCAGACACAGATGCCACAGAGCTACCAGACAGACAATGCAGATGCCAGGAGATACAGAGGAAAGAAGTTGAAATGCTCTGAGAAAAGGTACCGAGCCACATGGCTGAACAAAATGCGTTAGTTTAAGGGTAAGGAGCTAGCAAGCCACATGACTAGGTCAATCAGTGTAAATACACTTGTGTTGTGAAAACCATACAAGTGTCTGTGTGGTTCTCTGGGACTGCATGTGTTTCTTTGGGACTATGGGTCAGAACCTTGAGGCTAGACCAGAAAGTTCAGGCCAGAAATCACACACAACAGGTTACATAGAAAGACATTGTCTTTTAAAAGTCGGGGACAGAGTACCCTTCTATCCCCTAAAAGAGTGCTATACCTTTGTGTTTGGTGTCCTGCTAAGCCTGGGGAAATACTTTCATCTCCCTATCTGGAAAGATGTGACCTATAAGGCTACAGTGTTTTGCCTAAGTCTGTCCACTTCTTCCCACAGATATTTTGTCTTCATGCCAAATCTGACCATGTCACTAATCCCTTTATCTTTGAGAAAACCCTCTCTTCATATCTTAAGTGGGTGTATAGAGCTAACTGACAATTTCTCAACACAAATTCATCAATATAACATGCACAATGCTCACCATTTTCCCCTTAAAAGTCTTCTAGTATATTTTGTTAACTGCTAAAAGAGGAAGGATATTTCTAATAATTTTTTTAAGAGAGGGGGAGAGAAATTGTTAGAAGAGAACTGTCTTAATCGCACTAAAAAAAAGATTTGTTTTAAGAATCAAAATAGTGCCAGGCATGGTGGCACACACCTTTAATCCCAAGCACTCAGGAGACAGACACAGGCAGATCTCTGTGAGTTCAAGGCCAGCCTGGTCCACAGTGAGTTCCCGGATAACCAGAGCTACATAGTGAGACCCTGTTTAAAAGAGAAAGAAGAGAGTGGGAGGAAGAGAGAGAGAGTCTCAGAAAGAACCAAAACAGTAGTCCATCTCAAGGCTTAGCCAGTAAGGTAGGAATACCTTCACTGGATTGACTTGACAACTTCAGTTCCATCCCTGGGACCCAGCAGGAGAAAATTAATTCCCACAGGCTGTCCTCTGACCTCCACTCACATCAAGGCACATGCACCACCCCTGTGCTACAAAAGTAAACCAATAATGTAATTTAAAATATTTAATTAAAATGTAGGTTCTGGGGCTTTAGCTCCATGGTAGACTGGTTTGCTCATTTCAAATTCCTTAGAAAATAGAGAAAAACATATAAATCAACCTAAATCCTGCCATCTTGAGATGAAGAAGAAAATGTAACTATTTGTACTACTTTCTATATATCTCTCTATTTTTATGTATGCCTATATTTTCATTAGATATAGGAGACTTCAAATAGAGATCCTATATAAATATTATATACATGCATATTTTAACAATAGCCTACTCTTAATTTTTTTCCCTTGTCATGAATTTCTTCCCACTGTGATAAATAATCTATATGATCATTGGTGATGGACTGGTATCCCATGATTCCATGGTAGTCCATGGATCTTTAAGTTAGATGTTTAGCTTGACAGGTAACCAAAGAAATTCTCCACAGGGAATTTGCCTAAGAAAGTATTAGGGTTTTTTCAGAAAGGCTACTTTCAGTTCATTGCATTGACCCCTTTTCCCGGAAATCTTTCATCATTCTAATTTTCCATAATACTTTAGAGTATTTCATAAAATACTCTATAAAATGGGCTGTTATTTGTTTTTGCTCTTTCAGGGCACCCAGTTCCCAAATTACAACACTAGCCTTTGCTTAACTTGTTTCTTACCAGCTTTGCTTAACTTATCCAGTCTATCTTTTGCCTCTGGGCTTTTACCTTTCTTATACTTCTGTTAATCTTACTTTCACTCTTACTCCATGGCTGGCTGTGTGGCTGTGTGGTTGTGTGACTGTGGCTGT